>WURS02106800.1:0-108070 GCA_011762765.2 Rhinocypha anisoptera | reverse complement strand
TATGTGTCCCGCTCATTCAATTAGCGATATAAGGCTTATCTTTTACTGATAATCTTTGGGATCGAAAGGGTTAAATAAAAGAGTTTGAATATATTCTGTTTGAATCAGAGAAGTAGGTCAATGTAAACTTGTGAATACGCCCAGAGACGAGTTAGAATCGCGGCATTTGTTGAGTTGCGATTCTCTGTGCTCCACTTTGCCTCGCAGTTTTCATTCTAACTTGGAGAGACCGGTAGATCGCGGGCGCGACTCACCTATGACCTTGTTTGTTTATGGCATCTGATCATGCACGACCTGATGGGTCAATGAGTGTGTCGCACCACTGTCGGTGACGCTGTCGAAGGGTACATACTCTTCTCTGACTGGTTGGCCTGCTTTCCCCCGACACCCTTCACTTCGCCTTCCTACTCATAACTTGTGTCTGTGATGTCTTCCTCTTTTCGCTGTTGGACTCGACACTTTCAAGCGATCGAGGTGAGAGAGCAGCAAAGATAGAGACACTCTACGATTGATGGCCTCTGTGCCACTTACATTGCACTTGCCTCTCCCCTTTGGCCCCTTGTAGTGTCTCCTTCAAAGTTGTCTTGGGAGTTTATGGTCTGGCGCGACATGTTTCTCTCTGTTTGTGTCTCTTTGTTTGTGTTTGCCACTGGCGCGATGCCGGATGGGACTAATTAGCTGTTGCGAATAACACTACTCGCTGTTCAAGCTGAGGTGGGCTTTAGTGCGTAGTGACTCATGACAGCAGTATGATTCCAGCAGATGTGAGCTGCCCCGGAGAGGTCTACCGAGTAGAAGAGTGGGCAGCTTGAGGCAGTGATCGCTATGATTCTCGCTTGGTGGTGAGTGTGCTAGTGAGCAGAGGTAGTGACGGTGACCCAGTGAATCCGTTTGCTGTCGTGCTCCTGCTGTTGCTGCTGTCGCTCGGCGTCAGTTGCCATTTTTGTCGCGCGCGCTCACTCAATTCTCAACTGGTTCGACAAGTCTGTCCTGGCCGAGTTCGACACTAAGACTCTCAAGCGCTACGAGCTGTGTCCGAGAAAATCGCTTTACCGCGAAAACGGCGACGGTGCCACCTGAAGAAGCACGGCGCGACCGGACGCCCGCGAGCGGTCGGTCGGTCGGACGCGCTCCCAGTCGATGGGCTATCTCGCTCTCGCTGACCGACCGACCTCTATTCTCTCTTTCACCATCCGTTCTTCTCTCGTCGCTTTCGGCTCACCTTGACAAGTGAACACCAGGCAGCACCCGTCCGCGCCTCATGATATGAAAGACCGTCCGGTCGACCGAAAGACCGTTCGGTCGACTGTAGTTCAGTCCATCTCTGGCCACCCGAAGAGACGGCCACACTTTGCTCATTTGAGCTTTCGTCCCACTCTTTCCAGTCCACAGTCTGTGATAAGTGCGCGCTAGCCACAAGTAAATGATATCATCGTCTACTATCCCGCGTCCGCTGATTCGACATTTCTAGAGCGCATAGTGATATGTCCCTGCGGGAGTAAATTGAGTGAGTCAGACCAGTGCTTCGCGTTCTGCCTTGTTGACTCTCTGGCCTCGTGCATAACAAGAAGATCTCGGTGTGATGCAGTATCATCTACATTGGTCTCATGCAAGTCTTCCCAAATTATTCGTCATTTCGGAGCAAGTGCAGTACCATCACCATTGGAATGATGAATTCTTCTACAAATTTTCGAAGTCTTGACCCGCTCGGGGCATTGGAGTCAAGTCGTGATGGGACGGCTCGATTTGAGCCAATTGAAACAGCTGGAACGCGAGCCTGCCTCGGTCCGGCGGTGCCCTATGTAAGGCCAGAGCGCGTCGGTCCTCTCTCGGGCTCTCTATCCTCTTCCCCGCTGTCCGACTCCGCCTCCACCTGTTCCTCGATCTCACAGAGCGACTTGACTGAGTCGGCGCCTGAATCCAACTTGCAACTGGAGCTTTCCGAATTGGGTCTGTCTCTAGCAAAGCTAGCTCTTCACGCTGAGGGAGCTCCCATCATTGTGTGTGAAGAGGGTGACAGCAACGGTAACTCTGGCAAACGGTCCCACGGATCGAATATGTCCAACTCGACTGGCAATACAACTCGATATCCTCGACGACGATCATACCGCGTATTGCAACCACCACCAATGCAGCCTCCTTACGTGCTGTACGACATGAACGAGCGAAACATGGCGGCTCCCTGCTTCGCCTACCAACCTCGATTTGGGCCATCATTGATTCCAGTTCCCATAACTTTCCAGCCACATTCCCTTGCTGCTTATTTTGACCCAAACTATGGTGGTCAGTTATTTTTGCATCATCATCATCACTTCCATTATCATCATCACGTGCATCAGCCTACTTCAAGACAGCCCACCGAACCGATATATCATGAAGCAGAATTGTGCCAATGTGAGCAAGACAATACTGTGTCAAGTAACAGTTCATCGCGCGTTCACTACGTAAAGGGAGATGATTTGATAATGTACCAGCAGAATAGCTCATCGTCTACTCCGAGCCCAACTGAATGGTCGGAGCACTTTCGGGGAGCCAAGAGCCATTTCCGAGATTCACGAGCCAGACTTTCCACCGACACTGTGATAGCCTTCCAGTCAGCAAGCCGCTTTGCCGTGCCTTCTGGTCCACTGCTGCCGCACCCGCACCAGTCATACCTCTCGACGGGCTGCGAGCACGAGACCGACTCTTGCTCGATCTCGCTCTCCACTACAAGTTCCGAGGAGCTCGATACCATGCCCTCGCCTAGCATGTCATCCTCCTCCTCGTTTTATCACGATGCCACTGGACATGACTCAGCTCTGCCCAGCACTGGCTCTGGACTTTCATCCGATGACGACGAATTCTTGCACAAACCATCAACTTCGAGCAATAGAGGCACTGGCAGAGACCGGGCCACTGGTGAGACTCAAAAGTCACTCGATAATTTGGGTCGCATGTCGTTTCCGCGGCCGATCAAGGCTCGCAAACGGAAACGCAAGACTGAGAGGATTGGGGTTGCTACGTGTAAAGTGAAGCCCAAATGTAATTCACTACGGGAACTGTGGTTCTTTGTGCTTTTCACTTGTTTCACTTTGCTCTTACTTATTTTCTCTTTCACTTGCTCTGTTATGTTTCCAATGGAGTGTATTGATTAATAATGTCACTAACAAAACACTTGTTTGCTTCAGTCCCTGATGTAGCGGTGCCCACCCGGCCATGGATCCCGCTGAATACTCCCACAGCAGGGCATCACGTGACAAATGTGTTCACGGTGATGTGCTACAATGTGCTGTGCGACAAGTATGCCACTCGCCAACTGTACGGCTACTGTCCTAACTGGGTGCTCTCGTGGGAGAATCGACGACAAGCTATTATGGCTGAACTGAAGCGCTACGACGCCGACATTATTTCACTGCAAGAGGTCGAGACCGAGCAGTTTTACCAGTTCTTCAATCAGGAGCTCGGGCGCAATGGCTACAATGGCATCTTCTCACCTAAATCACGCGCTAAAACTATGACTGAACAGGAACGGCGTCATGTGGACGGATGTGCTATTTTCTTCAAATCTGATAAGTATGTTATTGAACTTTGTTGCTTTTTACCATCGGGCTTATTTGCTTCACTACAGATTCGAATTGATCAAAGAACATTTAATTGAATTTAACCAACTCGCCATGGCAAATGCAGAGGGCTCAGATGATATGCTCAACCGAGTAATGACTAAAGATAACATTGGTCTAGCTGCGCTGCTCAGAACTAAAGAAGTGGCTAACAAAGACTATGACAATGGTACACTTGTACACTTTTGTTATATTTCTCTTATTAATTGTTTATTTTATTGAAGGACCTCCTTCCGATGATTCTCCAATGGAAACTTTTGAAAGTCAACCACTGATCGTGTGCACGGCACATATTCACTGGGATCCTGAATTTTGTGACGTCAAGCTCATTCAAACCATGATGTTGATGCACGAATTGCGTAACTTTGTGGACAATGCTGCTGCGTGCTTTGACATGGTTCCCAATGGCTCTACCGGTAGCATCAAAGCTGATCCCAATTCGATTCCGGTCATTCTGTGTGGCGATCTCAACTCGCTGCCTCACTCAGGCGTGGTTGAGTTTTTGACAAAGGGTCGCATTTCTGTAGAGCATGCCGATTTCAAAGAATTAGCTTACCGAGACTGTCTACGACGACTATGTCCGGTGGTGGACAAGAACACCAATGACTACACCCATCCGTTCGATATGGTGAAGGCGTACCAGGACGACATCATGCCCTTCACTAACTACACGTATGTATCATATTTCTTGTGGCAAATATATAAACACAGAGGCACTAAACGGAAAACCCATGTTGTAGATATGACTTCAAAGGCGTCATCGACTACATTTTCTGCTCGCGCCAACTCATGTCTGTGCTAGGCGTGCTCGGTCCACTCGATCCCAAGTGGTTCCAGATCAACAAGGTAGCCGGCTGTCCACACCAGCACATTCCATCGGACCACTTTCCGCTTGTAGTCGAGTTGGAGCTATTAAGCAAGAAATCGCAGACCGAACGCAAGGAGAAAGAGAAAGCTGTCGGTGTGGGTGCAACCAATGGACACATGTTGCGACGCGGCTAGACTCTCGCCACTCGACATCTTTGCAGGCCAATCAACCTAGAACTAGGCTTCCCTGGGTCGACTCTCTCCCTCTACATCTTCACCCCACCGCTCGCATGTTTGTTTTGGTTATTTTCTTCTCACCAATATTTTGTTATACAGAAAGCTTTAAAGCCAAACAATTGACTCTACACACACACACACACACACACACACACACATACACAAACTCATGTTTATACACATAGACACTTCATCATAGATCTTTATTTTATACATCACGCAAACATGCACGGTATATCTCCTCTCACTTCCTTCTCCTTTCATTTTGTATGGTATTTTATTTTTCTGCATATTGAAAAAACAAAATTGTTTTTCTGTAGAATAATTCTTTTCTTGTTCTTTTCCTTCCCTTGGACTCTATTGTTTTTGTATTTTGTTTAATTTACACCATTCACAACTTGACGTTTTATTGCATTTGAGTTTAGAAATTAAGTTAAAGTTAATATATATTATGAAGTACTTATTTGCGGACTATTCTTAATTCTAAATTGGAAATTATTTTTAAAAGTAATTTGAAAAAAGTTACTATAAGCAACTTAATAATTTCAACAAAAATTTTGCCTAATTTAAAAATGTAGTAAAAACTAGTGTTAAAAAATTTATAAAATGTTTATTGCATTAAGATCACAAGGTAAAAAGAAGAATTAAGCAGAAAGGTTAGCCTCAGGTCATACAAAATGTGTCGTCCATATGTTTCTGGTGCTCCTTCTTGTGGATAAGCTTGTTGCCAGTAGCTGCTGAAGGACTTGTAGCACGACCAGCGTATCTGCCAAAACAATCAATTTAATAAATAGATGAGTTTGTGTTGTCATGTACGAAACTGACAAATATACTCACTTGAAACGTTTGTTAAGCTCGAGGTGTCGCAGAACACAATCCATGTTGGGGTGTATGTAGCTCCACCAACCCTGATTTTTGTGCTCCTCTTGGGACCAGATGAGTTCGGCTTCGGGATATTTTAGAATTTCTTCACGAACGAGATCAAAGGGAAACGGTGAGAGTTGTTCGACTCGGGTGAGAGCGACCACGTCTTCGAGACCACGTGCAGCGCGCTCCTTGGCCAGTTCGTAGTAGACCTTGCCGGTGCAGAACACTAGCCGCTTCACGCCAGATGGATTCGTCACGGTCTCGTCAGGTAGAACTCGCTTGAACTCGGTGTCAGGCAACAACTCATCAAAGCTCGATCGACAGCTCGGGTGTCGCAACAGTGATTTAGGCGTGAACACCACCAACTGAGTAATACTAGGTTAGAAATTACTTCAATTAATTCGGCACTTACCGGCTTGCGGAAAGGCAGAGCAATCTGTCGACGCAAAATGTGAAACATGTTGGCAGGAGTGCTGCAGTTAGCTACGATCATGTTGATGTCGTGCAACTGCTTTAGCGGGAAAAATTCGTCGATAGTCTAAATAGTGAAATATAAAAGTCAATCAAGAAACTATCACTACAATCAAAACTTACTGGAAATTTATCGCTGTCAACATTGCACAACTGCAAGAAACGTTCTGGGCGACCGGAAGAGTGCTCAGGACCCATGCCTTCCATTCCATGAGGAAGCAACAGAACTAATCCACTCTGTCTTACCCACTTGGCCTGACCGGAGGCAATGAATTGATCAATTATACATTGAGCACCATTAAAGAAATCTCCAAATTGCGCTTCCCAGATAACCAAAGCATTGGGGTTAGTCATGGAGAAGCCAAGTTCAAAGCCTAAAACGGCATACTCTGAGAGTGAGCTATTACAGACAGTGTATGGCGCTTGGTCAGGGTACAGGTGGCATAGTGGTCGGTAAGTGGACTTGTCCACGGTCTGGTGATGTAGCACGTGGTGTCGGTGACTAAAAGTGCCCCGCTCAACATCTTGTCCGCTGAGACGAACGTGAATACCTTCTCTGAGCAGAGATCCAAAGGCCATTGCTTCGGCCAAAGCCCAGTCAATCTGGCGGTTCTTAACCATCTCCATACGAGAGTTTAGTATCCGTTTAATTCCATTATGAATTTTAAAATTTCCTGGCGGAGCAGAACTAAACATTGTTCCGATATGTTGAAGAACATCTTCACTGACACCGGTGGGATCACATTTCACTTCTGATCGGGTACCAAAAAACCCATGCCATGGCGAATCGAGCCAGTCACGATTATACATTCTCACTTCCTTTTCTGTATTTTTGTACGCCTCGGTGAGAATGTTTTCATACTTGTTGTACTGATACTGGACATAGTCTTCGGTGACAGTTTTTTCGTTGATCAGTTTCTGTGCATACTGGTGCACTGTGGGAGTCTGTTGCTTAATCTTGCTGTACATCAGTGGTTGCGTAAACATTGGTTCGTCGATCTCGTTATGGCCGTTGCGACGATAGCACACCAAGTCAATCACACAGTCGCGTCCAAATTTTGCCCGCCATTCAGCAGCAACTTTGCAAACATAAATCACCGCTTCTGGATCGTCGGCGTTGACGTGGAAAATGGGTGCGTTGACCACGCGTGCCACATCGGTGCAGTAGGGTGAAGAACGAGCCATTCGGGGATCGGTGGTAAACCCAATCTGATTGTTGACCACAATGTGAATAGTGCCATGTGTTGAGTAGTCCGGTAGTCCACCGAGGTGGAAAGTTTCGTAAACAATGCCCTGGCCTGCAAAGGCCGCATCACCGTGAATCAAAAGGCTCATCACTTTCTTGCCTTGAGTATCACCACGATAGAATTGCTCAGCACGAGTCTTGCCTTCCACTACTGGATCAACCGCCTCTAGATGACTTGGGTTAGCCACCAATGCTAACTTAATGTTCTTGTTGGTTTTACGGTTGAGACGTTCATGTGACATACCAAGGTGATACTTAACATCGCCAGAACCCTTAAATCAACCGTAATTAATACTATTGAAAACAAATCAATTAAACTCACTTCATCTGCAGGCTCTAAACTGTTGAATTGAGCAAAAATTTGCTCCAATGGCTTACGACAGACATTAGCCAATACGTTGAGACGACCTCGGTGCGACATTCCCATCACAATGCTTTCTACTCCTAGTTCTGAGGAAGTATCGATAATCTGTTTCATAGCAGGAATTAGTACTTCACATCCCTCCAGACCAAACCGCTTCTCAGAAGACCACTTCTTGGCTAAAAACTCTTCAAATTTGTGTGAACGAGTGAGTCGTGATAGAATAATTTTCTTCTTTTGCACTGAAAGTTCTCTTATACCAGGTGTTTCAAACTGTCGGCGAATCCATTGACATTGTTCGAGATTATTGATAAACATATACTCAACACCAATGTTACGGCAGTAGGTAGACTCGAGTCGTCGAAGTATATCACGCAGTGGCAGAACTTCCTCACCACCTCCTATGTAGGTAGTTTGTGGCAATTTAAAAACTCGATCCATATCGTCTCCCTCTAAATCAACACCAAAAGATGAATAACGAATAAATAATAGTTGTGGTACACTTACTCAGCTTGTACCGACGCAAGACAATCTCATGCGAGTAAGGAATGTGATCAAACACGGGACTATGAATGTTAGCCGAAGTGATGCCGAGTGGATCAAGTTGAGCCGCCAAGTGACCTCGGATCTGATATGACCGGATGATGGCTTGCACCGAGAGATGGTCGTCAATGTTACGATGTACCTCGCTTTGCTGAACTTCAGGGGCACTTGAAGTGGCGGGGACAGGCAGTGTGTTGATGGGTGCCAGTGACGGTGGGCGTTGGTAAGCTTGACCAGGCTCCGAATGCTCTGAAGCACGGAAAAATACATCCCAACTTTTGTGCACCGATTTGGGATCGTGCAACCATTGGTGATACATCTCCTCCACGTACAACGAACTTGAGCCATTGAGAAAGGGTTCTTGCGTGACACGTGCTGATGGAGCTGAGGCTGAAGTGCGGTGACTATTGAGCACCAGCTCAAAGCGACCCTGGCAGAGTGAAAGCGCGGCTTTGAGCCGCAAGGCAGTCGAGTGAGCTAAGCTAGCTCGATACATGGCTTGCTCTACTGAGAGTGAGACATCCAATACAGTCCTCGGTGGGACGACCAGTGGCTTTTCTTGACGGTACCAACCGAGATGGGTGGTGACGTCACACAAGAGATGGTAGTCGGCTTCGCCCACTGCCAACCTCTACCGGTGTAATCGATATCGCTCACAAGACCAGCGCCACACAGCCCACTCCCCGACGACACTCGATAAGCCGAGTCGCGATAGCACTGGTGAGGTGCAAAGTTTATCATCTAAGCCTGGGGTAAAGCAAACGCACACTCACTCCAAAGGTCAAACCAAATTGCAGTACTACAAATCTTCCCGACAAACTTGCAAACAAACCAACACTCAGCATATTCACTCAGATGTCAATCTAGAATTCACCAACTGAGTAAGTAGATTTTTATTATGATCAAAATCGAACAATTTACAATGTCATTTCCATTTTCAACTTCAATTACACGACAATAAATAATAATTCAACAAACAAAACAAGTAATCACAAGGAAGGGAGAAGAAAACAAAGAAGTAAAATCCTGAGTAATCGAGTCTACATGTTGATATAAATTGTAATTTTTGTTTTCTGTCTGTTTTGGTTTTTCTTTAATACAACCTTGAAAAATAAAACAAGATAACCTACAAATTAAACTAAAAACTAGATTAACAAACAAAAAATTTTGAAAACGCAAAATAAATAAAATTGAGTCTGTATCGAGAGTGAGTTAACAGTCGCCGAAGGTGTCGTTCATGTGATTCTCGTGTTCCTTTTTATGAATGTGCTTGCTGCCTGTGGCTGCCGAAGGACTGCTTGGACGACCAGCGTAGCTAAACCAATTAGGTTGAGTTAAATAGAGTCTCAATATAATCATCATTAATGACTTACATAAATCGCTTTTCAATGTTGAGATGTCGAAGAACACAGTCGGTGAGAGGTTGCATGTAGCTCCACCAACCCTGGTTTTTGTGCTCCTCTTGAGACCAGACGAGTTCAGCCTGAGGATATTTCAGAATTTCGTCGCGAACGAGATCAAAGGGAAACGGTGAGAGTTGTTCGACTCGGGTGAGAGCGACCACGTCTTCGAGACCACGTGCAGCGCGCTCCTTGGCCAGTTCGTAGTAGACCTTGCCGGTGCAGAACACGAGTCGCTTCACTCCCGACGGATTCGACACGGTTTCATCAGGAAGTACTCGCTTGAACTCGGTGTCAGGCAACAACTCATCGAAGCTCGACCGACAGCTTGGGTGACGCAACAGTGATTTAGGTGTGAACACCACCAACTGAGTAATACTAGGTTAGAGATTACTTGGATTAATTCGACACTTACCGGCTTGCGGAAAGGCAAAGCAATTTGTCGTCGCAAAATGTGAAACATGTTGGCCGGAGTGCTGCAGTTAGCTACGATCATGTTGATGTCGTGCAGTTGCTTTAGCGAAAAGTATTCGTCGATAGCCTTTGTATATAAAATGGATCAATCAAATGAGAGGAATAACTACAATTATGAACTTACGGGAAACTCGTCGGGATCGACATTGCACAACTGCAAGAATCGTTCAGGTCGGCCCGAAGAGTGCTCGGGTCCCATGCCTTCCATTCCATGAGGAAGCAAGAGAACCAATCCACTCTGTCTTACCCACTTGGCCTGACCGGAGGCAATGAATTGATCAATAATACATTGAGCCGTGTTGAAAAAATCGCCGAACTGTGCCTCCCACATGACAAGAGCATTCGGGTTGGTCATTGAAAAGCCGAGTTCGAAGCCAAGCACGCCGTACTCCGAAAGTGAGCTATTGCATACAGTGTATGGCGCTTGGTCAGGGTACAGGTGGCACAGTGGTCGGTAAGTTGACTTGTCCACGGTCTGGTGATGAAGCACGTGGTGCCGGTGACTGAAAGTGCCACGCTCGACATCTTGTCCGCTGAGACGAACGTGAATACCCTCCTTGAGCAGAGACCCGAAAGCAAGTGCTTCAGCAAGAGCCCAGTCAATTTGTCGATTTTTGACCATATCCATACGTGCATTGAGAATTCGCTTGATACCACCATGAATTTTGAAGTTGCCAGGTGGAGGAGTACTGAATACAGTACCAATGTGAGTCAAGACATCTTCGGATACACCAGTTGGGTCACATTTAATTTCAGAACGAGTGCCAAAGAAACCATGCCAAGGTGAGTCAAGCCAATCTCTGTTGTACATTTTCACTTCTTTCTCAGTGTTCTTGTAAGCTTCAGTCAAAATGTTCTCATATTTATCATTCAGCTGTTGAACGTAAGCTTCGTCAACCACTTTTTCTTCAATTAACTTTTGCGCATACTGATTTAATGTCGGCTTTTGTTGCTTGATCTTGGTGTACATCAGTGGCTGTGTAAACATGGGCTCGTCGATTTCGTTATGGCCGTTACGGCGATAGCAAACCAAATCAATGACCACATCTTTGCCGAATTTAGCACGCCACTCCGCAGCGACCTTGCACACATGTACCACAGCTTCAGGATCATCCGAGTTGACGTGAAAAATGGGTGCGTTCACCACACGCGCCACATCAGTACAATAAGGTGAAGAGCGAGCTACTCTCGGATCAGTAGTGAAGCCAATTTGGTTGTTGACAACGATGTGAATCGTGCCATGCGTGGAGTAGTCCGGCAGATCACTCAGGTGAAAAGTCTCGTAAACAATGCCCTGGCCGGCAAAAGCAGCATCACCGTGGAGAAGAAGGCTCATCACCTTTCTGCCTTGAGTATCGCCTCTATAGAACTGTTCAGCACGAGTTTTTCCTTGCACTACCGGGTCGGCTGCTTCCAAGTGGCTTGGATTGGCCACCAGTGCCAACTTAATGTTCTTGTTAGTCTTGCGATTGAGTCGTTCGTGGGACATGCCCAAGTGATACTTAACATCACCCGAACCCTAAATAGAGCAATATTTTAAATGTAATTATGTTCTAAAAATTAAAAATAATTTACCAACCTCATCTGCGGGTTCCAAACTGTTGAATTGGGCAAAAATCTGCTCGAGAGGCTTTCTACACACGTTAGCCAACACGTTAAGACGACCTCGATGAGGCATGCCCATTACAATACTCTCGATGCCGAGTTCGGACGAATTATCAATTATCTCCTTCATTGCCGGAATGAGAACTTCACAACCTTCGAGACCAAAACGTTTCTCCGACACCCATTTTCGAGCCAAGAACTCTTCAAATTTATGAGACCGAGTAATACGATGCAACAATGTTTTCTTCTTTTCAACCGACAGTTCCATAATGCCAGGTGTTTCAAACTTTTCCCGAATCCACTGACATTGTTCAAGGTTATTGATGAACATGTACTCAACGCCAATGTGCCGACAATAAGTAGCCTCAAGTCGTTTGAGAATCTCGCGGAGAGAGAGAACTGTCTCACCAGCACCAATAAAGGTGGTCTGAGGTAGCTTGAATAGTCTGTCCATGTCTTTCTCCTCTGCCAACAAATAATTCTCAGTTAGATCAGTAGCATCATTAACAAAATAAGTGTCAAAACTTGTACCAAGATTGTAGACTTTAAGCCATGCACCATCTCGGTCAAGGTTAGTGACGTTTATGTGAAGTGGATCGAGCTTGGCAAAATAGTGACCGCGAATCTGGTCGAAATTTGATAACCAGCGCAGAAAAGCGGATAAAATATAACAGCAAAGAGCAGAAACAAGGTTAGTTGCAATTAGTGGAAATAAAGAAACAGTAAATTATAAGCATAGAATTGTGTTTTAAAAGGTTAATTAATTAGACAATTAGTTTGGTTAGTTAATCTTTCAGTATGCCAAGAGATAAATTCCAGTGAAGCCAAGGCGTTGTGTCGGTGCGAGTCATATTTACCTAGCTTGTGCTGACGTAGAACAATCTCAGGCGAGGCGGGTGTGTCATCGAAGTGAGCCGATTGAATGTTAGTGGAATCGATGGCCAACGGGTCAAGTTGAGCGGCTAAGTGGCCTCGTACCTATGTGGTCACATCTTGGTCAGTCCCCAAATGGCAGCAGTGGCACAACACACGCCCATAAGTCACTCTCATTGTCGGGCAAGGGTTACAACTCGTCGTCCGATGAAAGATCGATCGCAAGCGCAGCACCCGTGTACGTCAATTACCCGTCATCAAACAAAATCAAAACAAAGACATCTATAAATAGCTCGCTTCATCATCAAGGTAAATAAACACATATGTTATCTGATGTCTGGCCAGCCATGTGACACGTCGAGCGGACGAGCGAGTCATGCCTGATAACCTTCACTCTCAGCGGGTAACTGTTGACCTTGACCCCCAGGCCTACTAACCACTTCATCACATCAAACAAAAAAGAGAACATCCGTATCAAAGTGAAGCGTGAAAAAACAAGTACAGTTCATTTGAACACGCGCCAAGTTGATTTGCGCTGAATATAGCTCGGCGCGAGTCGAAATGTGACGTAGTTCGTCACAAGAGCCAATCAAATGGCGATAACGGACAGCACCCCAAAATAAATCGCCGACTGTACACGATTGTACACGCATTTTATGCTCACACAAACAAACTATTCCGACAAAAAGACAGAGAAGCACATCAGGCTAGTTCACATTATCCAGAGTGGTTGCTAAGCAGCCAGTAAAATTGCATTTCTATAAAATTTCAAATTCAAAACCTTTAAATTTGAATGTATATCTAATTTCCAAAGTGAAAAGACAATTACAATTACAGCTGAAATGACAATCTAGATTTGTACAAAGGTCACCTCAAAGAAGCTTTATCATTATGAGAACTGAAAAGACTATTTCTCTATCTCGTGAGTGCATTCTATTTCTAGTGCAATAGGAACGCAAAGAAACACTTAAGCAAAGTTGTTTGTTATGTAATGGTACAACCAGAAGAGCTCCCTTTCTCTAAGTGTCTGTATATGTTCGTCACGAATCGGAGAAGTTAATCATATTAGGCACTACAGCGTAAGGCAAACTTGTTGGTCTGCTGACAGCATTGCCAGCCAGAATCAATGAACTAGATAATTGATAGAAAAAAATCGTCTGATTAATCCATTCGTCGGTGTCATTGATTGAAACTGCTATTGAAACCCAGCAGTTTTTACAATATTTCAATTACTTTTTCGCCTAAATTAAAGAATGATAATAATGGAGAAAGATCCCCCGCAGTAAACGCGTCAGTAGTGCCTCATGTTAACCTTGACATCAATCGACAAGTAGAGCAAAAAATCAAATACCTTAGATGTCTAGTGTAAGTGCTAACGACGAGGGTTGGCGTGGCAAATATTGTGAAAGACTGACTGGAGGAAATGAGATGTACTTTTTTATTTATTTATGATGCTATTCAACCACCCGTGACTGAGCATTAATCGACAAGTCCAAACAAGTTAAAATATGAATCAGATACCGAGTTTCATTTCCAAAAGTGCTTCAACATGTGTACTCTATTTTGTTACTCGGTATTTTTTGTTAAAATAACACCATTTACTTGATTAGATACAAGCTAAGACGAACGTAACCTGATCGCACTGATTTCTATTTCGCCTATAACTGTAGGCAAGTAGTACCGTTACAGCAGATCACGAGATGATTCTGAAATACCCAATCATCATCGTGGTCATCATCGAGAACGTCTTCGTCACCAAGATCATTGCGCTCGATCATAAGGCATCTGTCACCGAGCTTTATCGCTACCACCCAACTCGTTCTCTGATTAGATTAGCACACAAGTCGAGAGTGAAGACATAGAAGCACGACTGTGTAACCATATAAAAGCCTAACTGTCATTATATAACATTTGTCGAGAGGTGATGTGAGTACTAAATTTAGTTACAAGCTCACATACAACAGTCATCGAGTACCAGGAATACTCGACAGAAAGGTCCGATAGTGACTCTGTACTCGGTTAAGTTTCAAAAAGTACAATCGGTGCACGAAAAAGTGTCCCGTTTGGGTAAACATCTACGTAGTGGCCAGAAAAGTACATTGATGTCTGTTTATTTGAGTTTTCGCTGGCAGTCGATACTTGCAGAGCGAGTACATGTATCGAAGACGCCAACGATGATGATTGTGTTATGTGGTATTATTAAAAACGAGTTTAGGGAGTTTGCCCGTCAAGTATTCATGTTAAGCTGGAGAGCAAGTAAGAGAGCAATGCTCGCAGTGGAACTGGCCCGGGTCAGTTTTATCCGGTTAGAGGCAACTTTGAAGTTCGACTCTAACGGAACAGTTGAGCTCGATCAATGAGGATAGGTCGTGTGACAAACCCACCCAATAAGCGAGAATGCGAGACATGGCGACACGAGGCTATCGATAAGAGATGTTGAGTGGAGAGACGTTGCCGACAAGAAGCCGGTGACGTAGACCACGAGATAGGCTGCCGGGGGACATAAAGTACACACGAGGCGTGGGGGCCAAATCAAAATAAACATACGGGCGCGACTGTTGCAATCTGATCTCTCATTCGGAAGTGATTGGAGCGAAGCCGCCGGAACATGAAGAGTCGAAGACCTAGACTGGTCTGTGTGTGTGTACACAAAATCGTAGACTGGCACTTACTTGATACGATCTGATGATGGCCTGTACCGAAAGGTGATCGTCGATGTCACGGTGCGTTTCCGCTGAGACTCCTGTCGCTGATGCAACCGCAGGCAAGCTGCTGGAGAACGGAAACAACGAGGGTGGACGTTGGTGGGCAAGGCCTGGCTCGGCACTAGCAGAAGCACGAAAAAAAGCATCCCAGCTTTTGTGAACCGACTTAGGATCTTTCAACCATGCATTGTACATCTCTTCGACGTAAATCGACGAGGAACCATTGAGAAAGGGTTCCTGTGCGACCCTAGCAGCGATCGCTGCAGAAGAAGGAGCCGATGTCGAAGTATTCTTACGCCCGGTGACGAGAACGCCAAAGCGTCCATGGAATATTGGCGAGGAAGCGGCATAAAGCCGGTTGGCCGTCTTATAAGAAGTAGCTAACGCGGCACGATGCATCTTGGTTCAGGGGGTGAGAGTTCAGTGGAATCGTAGATGGGTGAAGGCCAAGACTAAACCAATGAAAAGTGCATCGAGAATGAGCGATGTCGACCTGTGTTGAGTGAGAATAGTTCTGGTGTCGGAGGCTCACCTTGGTCTCGACACTCGGTAAGCAGAGTTGTCTCTCTTATGCGAGTGGCAGCGTGTGTTGAGCGATGATGGTGCTAGCCCAGCTGTTCGGTTCGCTCTGGCTGGTCGGCGTCACACAGCTACGGGAGCAAAGAGGACGCCTGTGGTGCGCTTGCCTGATGCGACCCAATCGTCGGGAGCTAGTCGGGCGAGCCAGCGAGTTGTGAGCCTGGTTGGGAGCGATACTCAATTCCCACCAAGAGCGATACACACTTTACGTCACTCCAAACCACTGCGCGCGCCTACCACACACACACACACACACCGGCAGCGGGCAACTGCCGTGAGCACCATGCGCCTTTTCACTATTTCCACCCACCCCTTTCACTACCAATATAAAACCCGGCAAATTTAAGCTCATTCGAGCCAGATTTCTTTGACTCATTTTATCCTATATAAACCTGAAAATAAAAATTAAGAACTTATTCTGTTTTACAGTATTATTGTAAATTGATTTAAATGTTCTATATAAAACTAAAGAGAGAAAACTTGATCAATGGTTCCGTTTCGAAGTCAAAAATATTTCTAATTTGGGCCATGTAGTATTTCTAAATATTTAAAACTTGCTTTTTTAAAAAAACTTTTTGAAATTCTGCAATCTTTATATAAAAAATTAGCCTGAGATTGCTTTGACATGAACTTCACTTTTACGGCATATCTTCTATCGTAGATCTCATTACAACTGCTTGGTGCAGTTGTCAGACAAGGAAGTTAAGATTAAAATTAAATTTAATATTTAGGCAATGATTTAAAAGTCAAACCACCAACTATTATTAATATTTTTTAAGTTTATGCTTGAACTACAATATTTCGATTCCACAATAAAAGTTTTGCAAATTAATTTTTAATACAGATAATACAGCAATTTTTTAACGTGCAAACGGTAAAATAATAAAGGTGGTTTTGAGAAACACCCGTGCTGATGAAATACCGATGCAAGTCCATTCACTCCCATTGCAATATTTGACATTTACCTCACTCTTGTGTGCGTTGTGACATTCAACGCAATCGGTCGCGCAATCACAACGCTTATCATCTATCCTTCCTTGAATCATCAGCATCATCATCATAGACCAGTTAACACTAGCTCTTTAGTAAACTCATCATAAATAATAATGGTATTTTTAGACTTGCCATGTTGTATAATATATTGAATATATTCGATTAGTGAAAGGCTTTACCTGTTTAGTCTTATCTGTATAAACCAATCTAGCTTGCTTAAGTGAGACGTGAATAAAGCTGTAAAGTAGATTTTAGTGCGCCTTACAACGTCCAATTAGATATTTATCAAATTGAATTGAAACGTGAAATACGAAATTCCAATAAAGTATACTTGTATACATGTAATTTATTTTTAAAATATCAAAAATTTAAATTAACATTTGTTAAAGGAATTTTAAAAATTATTTTAAACAATAATTTTATATTAAATTATTGGACATATTTTTGCCGTTAATTTTATTAAAGAAGCAGTAGAATTGCTATTATCTTTTCTAATTTGCCGGTTATTATTCAGAAACGTCAGTAAATATTTAACGGCGATTTTATAACGGTAAATTATTGCAGTCAATATTATAAAATGAAATTTTGCCAAAAATTACTGCTGGTTTATAAAATTAATAACTATTTGCTTTTTACTACTGTAATTCTGAGAAAAACTATTGGCAAAAAAATATTCTTTAAATTTTACCCAAGACAGAATGTGTAATTTTAAAATTATTTGTTAATAAATTAATAAAATATAAATTTGGTAATGTGTAAAAATAGAATTTAATATTTTGCAATTTTTAAGCAATTATAAATAATTTATATGCATTTATTTTTAAACTAAAAAATAGCCTCAAACCACCGAAAGTTTGAGTTTCCGTTTAGAGGTATAAGACGGGGAGAGTAGAAATAGCTCCTGGCTTTACTGCTCACACGTTGCATCCTCTCCGGTTGTTGTCTCGCTCTTTGCTCACCTGCTTGCGCGGACCCGAATCTCTCCCGACACCTTAACTCACACCACATCTGCAATCATGGCCAACACCTCGGTGCGTGTCCACCCTCTGGTGGCCTTCAACATTGTCGACATCTACGAGCGTCGCAACTCGGACGCAAACCGCGTGATCGGCACACTGCTTGGCTCGGTTGACAAGCTAGGCAATGTAGAGGTGACCAACTCGTTCGTGGTGAAGCATCGCGAGGCGAACAACGAGGTTGCCGTCGATCTCGAAGTGGCCAAAGAGCTCTATGAGCTGCATAAGAAAGTCTTCCCCGCTGAATCGATCGTTGGTTGGTTTGCTACCGGCGGAGGCGAGGTCAACGAATATTCGGTGGTTATCCACGAGTACTACTCGCGCGAGTGCCAGAATCCCATTCATCTAACGGTGGACCCGAGTCACGATGGCATCAATGTGAAGGCGTACGTCTCGACCATGTTTGGTGTGCCGGGCAAAAATGTTGGCACCATGTTCACGCCGATTGACGATGTCTCTATCTCGTATTGCTACGAGCCGGAGTTGGTTGGTGTGCGGGCTTGCATGTACGCAGCTGGACTTCCCAGCGTTACCACAGAACCCAACGGTGTTCATCTCACCAACGAACTCGATCAGATCATCCAGATGTGCAACAAATGCCAGGAAATCATTGCACGGATTGTGAAGTTTATCGAGGAAAAGATTCTGTCAGGCACGTCCAAGGCTTCGATCCCTTCGAACACGAATGATATCGGACGGCAACTGATGGCGATGATTGAGAATATCATCCCATTCGGCGGCGAAGACGACGATGCTTTCAACTCGAACCTTAAGGATTTCCTTATGGTGGTCTATCTTTCCAATCTCAGCAAAACTCAATTGATGCTTAACGAGAAATTGTCACATTTGGTCAGCAGTACCGCAGCAGCAGCCACCACTTCAGCGTAAGACAACTATCGATCGACCACCAAGTCTGATAGAAAACCAACACTCCGCAAACATACAACTCCTTTTCATCCTAATCTGTATAACGTTGCAGATTATTAATTTTTTAATTTTAGCTCCTATTTGATTTTTTTCTTAATTTTTGAATTATATATAAAAATAAAAATGGTTTATATCAGATTCTTTATATTCTTTGAATTGTGTTATTTGATTAATTGTTTTTAACTTAAATTTAAGCAAAGAAAGAAGTGTCGTGGTACAATGTTAGATTTAGACATTAATAAGAAAGCAACTGAAGTGAAGTAAGTAAAACTTTAAGCACCACTCTTATTGTGATTTCAATATTTGCAAAACATTAAGTGGTAACGTTCTCTATGGAGGGCAATTAGCGATATTGTGAGTCGCATAGAGTAAATCAAAGGCAGTTGTCAATCGCGCACTGCCCACCGAGAAACGAATTTCATTCTCATCACTTTGATCTTCACGGAAAACATCTTGAAAAATAAAAATGGATGCGCCAAACGGAGAGCCGACAACTCCTAAAAATTTAGATATTCCTGATATTTTGAAGGATCCCATGCAATCGGTAAGTTGAAACTCTATATCTTAGACATACGTCTTATTTAACTTAGCTTACCGAACAGGTTCAGCAAATGTTGCAGAAGATGCAAGAAAAATTTCAAAACATGTCGGATGAGATTTTATTGAGGATTGATGACATGGGTCAACGACTCAACGAACTGGAGCAGAACATTGGCGATTTGATGCAACAAACAGAGAACGCGGAGGAGCAGCAACCTGGCGTTGAGCAGATGGCGCCCAGCAGTTCTACTGATTGTGTCCCAACCGCCTCTTCGTCCAAGATTGGCGAAAGTTCCACCAGCAACTGATCATTTGTGCCAAAATACCACGATAGCTACTCTTGTAAAAAAAAGCGTGTACTCATCTCTTCTATCGTGTTATTATTACTACTATTTTATTCACCCAAGAACACCCAGCATATTATGAGTGTTTTTTTTAAATTTCTATATATTATTATTATTTGATGATCACAGTGATTCATTCACAATCGCCACAACAGAAGAGTTTTGTTGAATCGATTCTAGCTCATTCTCCACCAGAGTAGTAAACTCCTTTTCATTTGTAGACTCGGTGTAGACGGTAACGCCTGGCAGCGTTTGTCCCTCGGACAAAGGATTGCCTATCACACAGAGATGTTTTAAGCTACTGGATATATCCTTGAGTAAGTTCAGTTGGCTTATCTCTGTAGTGAAAACCAAAGGTAAAATAGAGGCAAGTTAAACTTTTTGCCAACTTACTGTTGTTCTTCAAGGAAAGAATCTCGAGATTAGATAGACGGAGATTTGGAGCGATCAAGTAGATTTGGTTTGCGTCGAGAACCAAAACCCGGAGACTTAGCAAAGAAGCAAAGGTTGTGCCTAATTTGATTAGGCTATTGTTCGAGAGGTCTAGGTAGCGAAGGTGTATTAGTGAGGACATCGAACAAAGCGAGTGAAGACTAAGTCCACCCAACGACAGGTGGCAAGTCTTCACTTTCTCCTCCGCCAGACGATTCTTTAGCACGTTTGCACTTTCTGTAAAAACAAAAGCAAACAAGTTAAAAGATGAAATAATGTAAAAGTTACCTTGCATACTCAAGTCATTGTAGTAGTTGACTCGTAACGGATCGATACGAATCAGACGATCCACCGCTGAAGCCAATCGATCATTGGAGCTATCCAGTCGAGCAAGCATATAGTTTACCCCTTGTGGCATAAGATTTCTAATTAACTTTGAACTTGAAATTCAACCCGGAACTCATTACTTACACTTGGATTCACTTTCCATTTGAAGCAAAATGCCATAGTCATCCAATCGACTAGAATTTGATTTAGAATCACGCTTCACTTGGTCTCGGAACAAGTAACAAGGTAGTGACTGGTCAACTGCATCGAATGTCTTGCTCGTGCTCAAGTGGCTCAATTCGGATTCAAAAACTAGCTCCACTTTGACCTTTTGATCCTCACCTTGAGACCAAGAATTCCACGAGACAGTAGAGTGCCAAATTGAGTTGTTGAAAAGGGACTGCCAGTTGGTCAGAACAACTTTTTGATCATTGATCAGTAGGTTAACTTCAGGAGGCTTGATCAAGTGATGAGAAAGTTGAATGGCAAAGAGAGCTTGCTCAGAGTTGACTCGAGTCAACATCATACCAAGCAATCGCTTGGACTCCTGTGGGCTAGTTTGCAGTGAGTTTTCAAACTCATACAACCATCGAAGATAGAACCAGGGCGATTGATCGTTTGGGTCGGTAAAAATGGCTTCCTTCACCGTGGTAAAATCCTCATCAAGCATAGCTTGCAACTTTTCCTGATCATAGCCCTCCGAATGTAGTTGTCGGAAAAGACTACTCCGATAATGCCAAGCACTAAAGTTGGACAAGTTGTCAAGAATTTTCTCAGAAGTAAATTTCACCTCGTCCATCGTGTCAATATTAGCAAACTTGACTACGAAACGACGATAATTCCAACAATGAACTAAATAATTTAAATAATAAGTTAAAATAAACATTCACATCCGCCCACAATGAAACACTTGTTCTCACAATTTCGCTCATCAAGCTTCAGACATTGGTTGCAGAGAGCAATTTCTTTCTCTAAGTTTGGATTGTTCATGAACTGAATCATCCAAACCCGGTGGTGCCAGCTGCCATAAGACTTGTGGTTCACTTTGAGACAATTTTCAATGAACTTTAGTTCAGTATTGCACACCGAGTCCAACTCGCGCATCAACTCATCTCGTTTGGAAGTGCCATTCTCAAGTTCTGCTTGTCCACCGTCGCCCGTTGAGTCAACCACCGGCAGATTCTCGATATCCTTCTTGAACGCAATCAGTATTTCTCGACGATAATTCCACAGTGTACCAAAATCCGGGTTGATCATCAGCAAAGTACCTATCTCCTTCAACAGACTCCTCTCTTTGTGGCCATCTTTTTTCTAAATGTTAATACAGATACAACCAAATGACGAAAAAACAATCATATAATTATCAATAATTTGCTAACCATTTCAAGTAGTTTGGTAAGAATAGCATAGAATTTTTTCGCTTTCTTCAGCTTTTCTTGCTCTTTAGCCTCATCCTTTGGCCCCTTCTTTCGATCATGCTATTGCAATCAAACAAAAAAAATCGAGTAATGCTGACATGATGCAATACAAGTGACATACCATTTCAAAGATTTCTGAAAGGTTTCAACAATAATTTTATTTTTAAAAATTACAAATTAAAAAAATATATAACAACCAATTCTTTAAAGATTAAATAATAGATAAAATGTTTATATCTAAAATAATAAAGTTGTTGTCAAGTTGTTATTTGGATTGTTTTGATTTGGTAAAGACAATCCTGGTCCTTCCACAGACATTGTACTGTTTGGCTAGTGAAAATAGTGTACGATAGAGGGCGTTCAAATCGCTTGAGAATTAAAATTTGGCTCGATTCTATTGTTGATAACGGAGCGAATCGAGTCATTTGGGTTCGATTTGCCAATCTGAACACATCTTAATGTGAAAAATGGCCAAAAATGTTGAGATTGTGCGAAACGGTCCCCGAGTCACCTTCGCGCCCACTCCGCTCGTCAATTTCGGCAACAAACCAACATCGATGTTTCCCCCAATCAGTAACGATCACATCGACCGACACCTTCAAAGTATGCTGAAAGTCAAACTTGAAAATGACAACTCTGGTGATGTCATTTCTACCGATTCTGACAAAGAGAACGGTTTAGCGAAGAGTGCACTAAAGTGTGGCAACAACAAGAAGCTAATGTCCGCCGTTGACTATCGTCTAGTGCACCACCTGCACGTTCAGTTTCGAAACATTGCTGACTCATCCACCGACATCTGGGATTTGGTGACTAAAAATTACAACTTTTTAACCTACTCAGCCTACACCAAGGAGGAGATTCAGCAGATTTGGAACAAATTTCCCGCAATGGAGAAGCGCAAACTAATGATTGAGTCTTATTCATCTGTGCCTGACTCTGATTGCGAGGTGTCAGCCAACAAGAAGGCAAAGAAAGGAAAGAAGAGTAATGCCATCAGATCATTTGAGGAGACGTCAAAGGAAAAATTAGCACTTGCCCAGTCAAATGGGGGTAAAAGCACCGCTGACAAATGGCACGCCACCTCATGCAACTTAGCCAATGTCGTGGCGAACAGCACTTCACGCTGTACATCGATCGACAATCACAGGCAGCCATATGACTCTTCCACCGGGCGCGACACTAAAGACAAGCGCTTGCCAAGTATCTCACCTCAGGCTAGTGTTAGTAAACAAGTGTGCGCCGTAAATAAGATTGATCAGTGCACACAGACAGATAAAGATGTTAATGATCTGGAGAATTTGGCCAAAGAGGAGCTCCGTCTCAAGATTGATATTCTCAAGCTACGACTTAACTACATGAAAAAACAATATGCTCGACAGTGTAACAACTAAACACTGTGATGCTATTCACCTATCAAATTTTATCACGGTTCTTGATTTTATCATCATCACCATCATTATCCCACTACTATACTCTCTATTAATCACTAATTATAATAATTATTCAATTATGGAATTTGTTATACACACATACGCACACACACACACACACACACACACTTTCCTTGATAACAAAACAGTAATAAAGAGTTCATTCAACTGTAAAGTTATAATCACTAGAGAGAAGATCATTCTTGAGTCTTCGCAGCTACCATCGAATTTGCTCAGATTTGACTGAGGAAAGAATAACAAAATTAAGAAGATGGGAAAAGGCGTAGAAAAGCGCGAGCAGTACCGATCCAGCATCGCGATTGTCTGCTATTTTTAGTTGTTTTTAGTGACGGTGATTTATTGGTCTACTACTCTCTTCCACGATGTGACAAAGGTAATGAGATAGCCGGTATGTTGTTGATCACCTTACCAGCAGCATTATCTATGCAGCACCAACGCAACCAGTACACCATGTATCAAATTGATCCTCGAATCGCACCGACTTTGGTGCTCAAATGCCAACTTGTAGAATGTCAGTGTCTTCTCACTTTCTCAAGTTTCTATCAGACATACACACATACATATATATTTGCTTTCTTTTTTTTGCTTTTCTTTCCTAACACCAACACGGTATCAACAGTCTCAGCTGTGCAACCTTGTTGGCGCAGGGTTGAAATGTGTATCACTAAATTTCTTGCACTTGTTTCGAATCAAGAAATCTATTTGCGTCAGTGTGTGTGCACGACACCACGGTACTAAGGCAATAAATAATAAGAAGGTGACGAGCTCTCTCGATGTCGCTCGACAAGCATCATCGGTTGGCTTGTCTGTGCCTGTGATGTTGAGCGCGTAGTGGCATTGTAACTAGAGTGAGTGTGTTGTGTGAAGCGAGTGGCCACCAGGGCCGATCGAGTGTGGGTTGGCAAGGTCTCTCACTCAGGGCCAATGTCATGCCACTAGACCGACAGCTCGAAGATCGATGTGACACTCGGTAAAAGAGGGTGCCAGAGGCACGTCACCACCCATCAGGTCCAGATCTAAACCTACTACCACTGCCATTGCCACTCGTGATCGAGCGTCAAGTCAAGTGATCATTTAATGGTTAAAACATCCGAATCACGTTTCTCATGAAAAAACTGCAGTGAGGAATTTGGGGAGTGAATCAGCTTGGGGGATTAGCCTGGTGAAACCTCGGCCGCGCGACGTCATGTGACGGGCATGTGTGTGTGTGTTTGTGCCCTGTCTGGCTCGATCGAAGCCAAAGTGTTATCTCACCGCGTGTCTCGATCATCGGACTTCACTGTGTGTAGCTATCGCGAACACATCTGGTCCAATGGTGTAACGTGCTCCCGACACTACGTGATATTGTGTATCGTCTCTAAATAGATTGTCAGCTAAGCTAGAAGGCATGGCTCTAACTTTGCCGGTCGCGAGCTGGTGTGTGTGCCTCCGCATGAGTTGGGAGAGTCGCATGTGACTTGAGCCATTTGTGTGAGCAACCACTATGCATCGGCAAAAGTTAAAAAAGTCCGTGTGCTATCTGTTGTAACTGCGTCAGATAGGTTACACCTTTTTGTGAAAGTTGCCAACCCCTACACTCACACTCTTGCAGCCTCTATCTTGGGTCTACTTGTTGGCGCGGGCGAATCACGAGGTGTCTGGGAGCAGAGTGGAGTGGCGACAGGAGAAGACCAGTATCGACTCGAAGTAGTAGTCTGCTGCAGCCTGCCAGCAACAAGCGGTGCGCATCACGTCGTCTCTTCTTGCCTTGTTGCTAATAGGGCAAGTGATAGTGAGAGTGTGTCGGACGAGTGCAAGCCTTGTGATTGATGGCCTACCCACCAGGTAGATAACAGACAAACAAAAAAAGACATACACCTCCGCTTTTCGTAAACTGAAATATACTTGAAATTGATGCACTTCTGAGTTGGCCAGCACAAGTGTTCTAACTGACACCACATGTTATTATCCAACTATAAAGTATATTGGAACTGAGAAATGCAAGGGGGGAAGTGTTTTGTGTTGTGAGTGCGAGCATTGTTGCTCTTCGCCAAGTGCTACCGATCGACCAGGAATGGGCGAGGCAGTGGTTGTGGAGTGGTGGGAGAAGAGCCAACCCCACTGGCGCACCGAGCTGCGCTGCCACCCCTGTGCCGCGCACGTACACCACCAGCCCACCATGCATGGTGTGCACCATCCAACAACAACAACAAAGAGTGCGCTACGAACAGTGTCGGCAACAGAAAGGATCGAGGCAGGAGGCAGGCGAGAGCACCAAAGACCGAATACTATTGATGTGGACCGAGTTGAGCACTTTGTGGAGAAGAGACGATACATCCCATCACTACCACCTCTACTTTCAGGTAATCATGCTAAAAACTTGGATTTGTTTTCAGGCCCAATCAGCTATGCATTCACTTAGAACTAATTACAGCCAGTTACCAACCGAGCTCTCGCAGACTGTTGCGTCATCTGGCGTAACTCCACTCAGACCCGATTTTCTTTGAAGTTGTCACGTGTGTTTCACAATTTGTCGTACTCGAGAACCCAGTGTTGTCATCATTCTCAAGTTTGTCTTGATAGCTAGAAGGACAGACGATGTTGAGGGGAAGGTTGTCTATGTCCGATGCCACTCCACTCGGCCTCACTTGCGAGCGGCACTGTTATCGCGCTTGGATGTACCGTTGAGAGGCGAATCGATGTAGACACGGATCGATTGTTATCGGGTGACACTGGCAACGCTCTCGCTCTGGCTATCTTAGTCACTGCCCATGAGCACGTTGTTCTCTCCCCGGTACGGTTCGTTTGACCCAACAGCCAGTGAGTGAGTGAGATGCGAGGAGTATAAATCCTCACGGTGATGAGTGTGTCTATTGCACACTGCTTTCCACGCCAGTAATGCAGCAAGAACTCGATTCGGTATTAATCGATTCCACTCTACACCAGATTGCAGAGACGTAACCACCAATGGCCACCATGAAAGAAAATGGAGCGAAGCCGATTCCTGCCTTTCGGCGTGTCATCATCAACGACGCGGGTGATCTTCCCGACAAGTACTCGTCCACACCAGGCGGTACCCTCTTCTCTACCACTCCCGGGGGTAAGTGTCAATGCCTGTTCACTCTATGCTTTTCCACCGTTTTGACGGTATTGAGTAGCACAACACTTTCAGTCATGCAGTCAAACAAAACCACGAGCCTCTGGTTTTATTAGACACATTTGCCTGAAAGTGTGACACGCCATCTATATATTTTCAATGGAACTGACCCTTAATGTTGTCATACTTTACCACCAATCTCGGAAAGAACTCTGCCACTGTCAGTACCGCAAAGTATCGTAGTGACACTACCGTAGTGTAGTGTTGTGTGCTGTACGGTTGTGGTACACTCGCTGTAGACGTCTCGCACCGAGTCACATGCTTTGCACCATGGTGATGTGTTACGCTCTCGTATCGGTGACGGTAGCCGCACATCTACGGAGAAGGATACTATCGCTCCTGCTAACACGGGGAAAAGTTGTGCGAGTGCTTAGGGGGAGACATCAACGTACAGACAGTGCACCGTTGTTTGCAGTGTAAAATGTTAATGGAGTATTTAACGGGGTAAAAGGAAACTTTTGGGGGCCAAAACGTACGAACATGATGTTCCTTAGAATATTGGTGCATAGATTCGTTAGGTTTTTATTATTTTGACCTAATTTAGCTCAGGTCCGAAATGTAAATGGGGTATTTAGCGGAGTAAAAGGAAACTTTTACCCTGCTCTCAAGCCCACGAAAAGTCAGTGTTCACTGTCGTTAAAGTGTTGCCATCCTCAACGTGTGCTGCAACTGGCACTGGCACGCGTTGTTGTCAAGTTCATTCCTCATGGCGGCGAGTTGCGAAATCACGGTGAGCTATTGAAGGAAACGAGTAGAATGGTAAAGCGTAGCTCAATCAGAATGGCCAATCGAAACGGGAAACGACTGGCGTGATGTTTGCACAGCGCGAAGCGCCAATGACACACCGAGACGTGCCAAGTGTGCCCACTCACTAACTCACTCACTCTCATTGCAGGCACTCGGATCATTTACGAGAGGAACTTCTTGATGAACCTCCGCAACAGTCCACTGGCTAAATCACCACCCAACATGGCCTACATCCCTGGGGTGACCAACATACCTGTCAACAACAACTTTAAGCTCAGCACTGTCGGTAGCAAGTCTAGTAAAGGTAACCTAAAACGAAAATGACCTTGACTCGAATGACTTATCTCATCCGATACCTCTTGCTACAGAGTCAAACGGTGACGATCCGCAATTCGAGATGGACATTTGAACTGCGTGTTCCACCGAGAGTCGACCGATGGCCAGCATCATCAAGCGCAAATCCTAACTGGAAATGTCATTTCAACTGCACCCCCAAAGTATCTCTCGGCACCACCTGTCACCTGACAGAGTTGTTTCCTAAATTTATCTTATCATCAAAACTCGTTTTACGTCGTTGACAAGAGTCAAAAGGCTTTTGGCAGTGGGCGAAGATCGATTGAAAATCATCAAAGCGTGTCATCGGCGCATTGTGATATCTTTTATCTCTTTTTTCTTCTCAATTCAACTGTGTTTCATTTATTATTATTATCCAATTTGTTGGCAAAACGTATTGCGCTCTGGTGGGAAAAGCGCCCCATCTATCCTTGCTTATATTTTTCGGTGGTATTTTTCGTTGCAAACAGTTCACCATTGTCCTTCCAACACGCGAGTTTGTTTTTTTGTTCCTTGTATACATTGGTTTTATTTTGTATGATTGAACTGATTGATGCATGGTATTTGTGAATGCCTTTTGATACGATCTTGTGACTCGTAGAGTCATTTTTGGACAATCTTCATCGTGTCTGTCATCAGCTCTCTCAGCTTTTTTTTTTGTTTTTTTTATTGAGAGAAAATAAATTTTGCTGACAGGCAACGCCAGTTCTATGCTCAATCAATACACCAGGGGAACGAGTTTTTTGTTTGTTTTATTGCATAAAATGATAATTAGCATGACCAAGGTCACGTGACTAGCGTTTCCAGTCCTTTATTTTTTTAGTTATGCACGGTTGTTAAACTTGGATCCTACTTGACCGGTTTTGACAGCGGACCTCTGACCTTTGGTATAGCTTGCGGTGATGATTTTGCTAATCGACACAAACTGACTCGGCTGCAACTGTACATGTGACAATGGCACAAAGCTTGACGGTAGTAGAAGGTTGCACTCGGAGACACTCTTCGGTAGACTGTCGGGCTCCTCATGGCTCATCTTCCGATGATCAGGTGTAATATGATCCGAGTCAAACTCTATCTCCGGCAAGGTGTACTCGTCGAACAGACCGTAGAGATAACATATCTGGAGCGTGAGAATTGTGGCGAGCAGGAACAAGGCACCCGCAATGAGGACCGCCATCAACCAGTACTCCTTTTGTTGCTGATCGATTTCACTAATGCGATATGTGCTGGTCACCACCAGTACTATCACTATGCCTGCAATCATCAGATTAGATTTATCGTGTGATTATAGCCGATTAGCAGTCAACAAACAAAACACAAAAAAATCGTAATCATTATTAATGATTCCAACATAATCTAAAAGCCTAATTAATGATTATTGTCGCAATGAATATTTTTTGTTTTTGTTTCTATCTATTTGGGACAGTCATTTTGGACAGACTAGGCATTTTGAAAACAGTGTCCAAAAAGAAGCTTCTAAATAAACGTAAGAATAGCACTACTATACCCAACTAACCAAAAATATATACTCTTAAACTTACAAGTGACAATAAAGTAGGTGTATGTAAAGTAAAGAACTACTTTACTCGTAAGCCACAGAAGACTTATGTTACGGTTGCTTGGATGCATTTGCTTATAAGTGATCCTCACGGAAAGGTAGAGAAGAATGCAGATCAAGAGCAGCGTGGTTGTAACCAAACCAGCCCAAATAGCCACCCGAAATGAGGTGGAGGGACTGTCAAAGTAGGGACACCACTTGACCTTGGAGGAATTGGCCGAAAGCGAACAGAGGAGAAGAATGGTAGCGAAACCAGCGGAAATAAGTTGATGGCACACGCCAGGGGTGATATTGAACGAAGGTCCCACGTAGAGCAGACTACGTCCGAAGCAGACATAGGCAAAGCACTGCGAGTCGCGTGAGCAACCACGCTCGATGCGTTGGATCCACTTATCGATCTTGGACCCGTACACATAGTCACTTTGAAGATTGTGTATCATCAGATTGCGAATCAAGATAGCACCGCCGCGCATGTTGTGATCGAGAAACACCGAGTGCACGTTGCCCAATGGAATCCGTCGCATAATCAGCACTGCAACCCGCCAGATGTCGACAGTGAGTAGTGAGCAAAAATGTGCAACAACAAAAAAAGTGAACCTCGATCTTACCGTAGAGTTGCTTCTCCTGGCTTTTGACTTTCATGTATCGCCGGTGATTGGCGACTAGCACGGAAGAGTTGATCACCACGTTCGCCAAGGTACGCCCGTGTTCATCGAGCATCTGGACCGAGATGTTGGCACTGGGCAGGAAGAAGCGCTTGTTGAACCGACTGTAGATCAATCGAAGGAGGTAAGCGTAGCGACCACTAATCTCACTGCACCCATCGCAGTACGTGTTTAACTGTTCAAAACTATACCACGGCACCGGGTTTTTGGGGTTGGTCCGCGACCACCTCCACTGAATGATCAAGTAAAGCACTATGCTCACCGTCCACAGAATCAGCACTACCACAAGCGGTGCCTGGTGCATTTTGACCCAACAATTTACGAGTTCACCAAACCTTTTATCTTGACCGGGGTGTCATTAGTTTTGCAGCTCAAATGTTTAGATCTAATTTTTAAAACAACACCAGCACCAAATTTACTTTAATTTTTAAATGCGTAAAAGTAATGTCATTACTTATATAATTAAATTTTTGGTAGGAATTCGATCTGTTTTGGATCATAAAGGGAGGGTTTTACAAAGCATTTCTGTAATTTCATTAGTGTTAACTTAAAAGCAATTTTTTGAGTAATAAATATTACCCTATACAATAAGATTACAAGAATATTCAAGAGTTTTTTAAATGACATTTTGAGCGCAATTTTTCATCACACAAAAATATAATTTAAAAATATTGTTTACTGAACCTTTACGGAATATTATTTTGTTCTGTCACATAATCTAAAAGGGGATTTTTTAAAAAACATATTTAGTATAGAATGGGCTAGGCCTAAAAGTTGAATCGACTTGATGGTACGATTAACTGACAAAAACAAGTTAAAGGCGGTGATTGGGCCATTAGAGGTTAGTGCGTTAATCTCTGCAAACACCAACCGTCGCAATAGAGTGTCTAAACGGAGATAAATCATTGGCTGTGACTAACCGACTTGTCTTCTGTGTGATTTGCTTTGACACATTGCACTTATTGGTGGTCAATGGTTGGGTCTCACTGCAGTTTGTTCCAATTAGCCAAGTGCCACCCACACCAATGCATTCAACCAATTGGCAAGTCGTTTTCACCGGATAGTTCTACACGCAAAGATGATTTAATAGGCTTAGGCTAGTACAAGTATGTTGCATACAAACTCGTTTGCCTTCCACCTTTTTGTGACAACTTAGAGCAACATCAACAAGAGCGGACACGATTTATGCATTGGCACATCGGTAATCCGATAGTGCAAGCACCCAAGCAAACGCCACTCTGGATAGACCAGTTGCTATGAGAAGGAAAGAAAGAAAGAAAAGAATAAAATAAAGCAGAATCAGGGGAATTTGCCCGCTGGATTGAATTGCGCTCGCCTTGCAACGCAGGTTTCCTCACGATGCCAGCACCAATCGTGCCAGACTGGCGAATGACACGCGCACTCGCCTCTCTCTCTCTCTCTCCCATGGCTGCAACCAGTCTCAATTTCCGCGCTACGCAAATCTCTTTCACGATTAGTTCACTCAAAGCATGATATCTTTCGACCGCTAACAACAGGAAAATTTTAAAACTGTCCACTATCGTTGGGTTAAATTTTAAATCTATCCAAGAAGTTTTGTTGGAATGTGGTGCCATTCTATTGTTTGACAAAATGTACTTTGCACACAAAACTGGAATCTCTACTAGTATTCTATGGCAGTGCACTGATATGAGAGTAGAGAGAAAATACTAACAAGACATTTGAATTGCCAAGTCTTGCCACACTAGAATCATGTTGCCTCTCAATGTTGACTTTGGTTGATCATTGCAGTGCTTGTTTACCACTACGAAGATTCGCTAAGGGAATTGTATTTAAATGCGTTCTCCTGGTAAACAACGCCATTCTCGTGGTTTAAGGTCAACAAGAGTATCGATTACACGTTCAATTTGACCAGTAATTTTACTGTGAGCTCTAGTTTACTATGAGCCCATTTAGCTTGATTGGTGGATGCAACCTTAGCGGTATCCGTTTGCCAATGTGTCCATCGTCCGGACATCGGGCCATGGTCGTGGCTAGTTCTCATCGTCACAAACTTTTACCCATGTCATCGCTCTCAACTTGCTTCATGATGCAATGGCGGTGATAAATAAAACTTGACGTGCTCGGTGATGTGTTTATTTGGATAATCGGTGGCGACATGGATGACAGATCACAGTGATGAGCTGCGATTACTGCCATAGCAGTTCTGGCGGGAAACACTGCCAAGCAAACAGTGTGCTTGCGAGGCTTGCTGCCATGTGATCTAATATCACTGGTCAGCTTTGGCCAATTAACAAACGTACACCGACAAACCGTGAACATATCAAGACTTTGCTGGACTAATGCAATTACAGGGGCTTGATCATCAAGTTGATGCATGCTTCAATAGAGCGAGAGAGAGAGAGAAAGTCAATGATACAAATGGTTAATGTCTTTCACTCAATGTCATTAATAAATTTTACGTTTAACAAGCAAAGCTCGCTTAGACCGAGTAATCGATTGGTTTGTCTTTTGTCGCACCACCGCCTCCTCGTTTAGGAGATTTCACGAATAACTCAAATGGGACACAATTGAAAGAAATCTCGGTGCCATCGTCGGAAATAAGTGAAATGATAGCTGTGCTTCACTTGTTTCCCGATTCAAGAAGAATTTTTATGCACTATATAATAAGAATAGTAATAAACGGACTTCATTTGGAAATTTCCTTTCATTTTGGTTAATTAATTAAAAATTAATTAATTTCTCCAAAGCCTTTGATCACTCGGCATCACAAATAGAGATTTGATTGTACACGGTTTTGTGTGGCAAGAAAGTGACCAGCAAACATCTAAGACCCACTGGCAGATCCACTGAGACCGAGAAAACCAACCACACCAAGGTAATTCGATCCACGACGGGTGCCACCGAACTCAACTCTGCCCAGGCCTGCCTGACCAATTCCCATATGACAGTGAGTGCACCAATTAAGGAAAAATAATATGACGATTTTAATCAGATTTATACAAATTAATTACAAATAAATCTCACACTGGTAAGTAGAGTGTATGCTTTGATGTGGCTAACAAAGTAACGGTGAAATGAGTGAGTTCATGTGTGTGTGTAGGGGAAAATAAAAGGAACAAAAAGAACTGGCGATGGTGAATGAATCTCGAGGGAGAAATGATGTAGAGTGAGAAGAGTGAAATGCATAAGGAAAAGGAGAAAGGGGGTAAGGGGAGGAAGGGTAGGAGAGCGAATCAAGTGAGAGACATGGGCAAGGGCGGGGGAGGGTGACAGCATCGATTGATCATCAAATTCGTCGACATAATAAATATTTATGAACAAACAAAAGAAAGAATAAGGAGGAAAGTAAGGAGTGGGAGAGCGAGAGAAACATATCAAAAATAGATATAATAATAATCCATTATAATACACACAGGAATATAACAGCTAAACTTTTTAAAAGCAAAAAAAACGAAGGAGAGAATTCGCGAGAAAAATGAAAAGAAAAGAACAAAAGGAGCGAGAGAGAGATTGAGACCAAATAAATCGAGAGAAAAGATGTGCGCTCGCAAAGAGTTGGAACGCACGATATAGTCGGGCCGCCGACTGGGTGCCAGGCGTCTGCCAGATTGGTGCCACATTGCTCCCACTGAGGCTCCCGGGCCAACATTTAACAAAATAAGAACAAAAAACAAAATTGGGGGTAACAACAATTAAGCAACATGAGTGGCGCCATGGCCAAACTGGGAGCCAGTAACGGTGATGTTCCATTGGAGACCACTGCGCTACTAGTGATCACTAGTGTCGAGTCAGCTATCAATCATGCTCGGTGCGTGTCGGTGCCTCGCTCGGAGGTCGCGTGTGAAAGAGAGAGAGAGAGAGAGAGAGAGAGAAAGGCAAAAACAATTTTCTCTAGTTCTAGATTGATGGAGTCGAGATGATGGTGATGGTGCTAGCAGATGAGAAGGCGAGTCTAAAGTAGATGACAAAACATCGAGCCGGGTGTAACTGCAAATCAACAACAACAACAACGGTGGTCAGAAGGGAAAAACTAGCGAGTCGAGTTAAAGTTGATCGCTGCTGCTGCCGAAGATTTGGCATTGAGGAAGCTTAGTGGATTGGCCTGAGCCAGAAGGGGGTTTAGGCCTGCGGCTGCAAACCCAGGAAAGGGCGCTGGAAAGTGGCCCAAGTGTGGTACGTGTTCGCTGCTTGTGCCCAGAGTTGAGCCCATTGAGCTCATCTTGGTTGGATCGGCACTGCCATTCATTAACGATGGATGACCCGAGTAAAGTGAGCCCAGTGATTGCTGAAAGTAGGAAGCACTGGCCAGAGGATTCAAGTTCATGTAGTTGAGAGGCGAGAATGGAATTGGTCCTGGCGTGGGACACAGTGTCGGTGGTTGGATAGTTTGTGGCATCGCTGGTGGTGGTGGTGCTACACTAAGATGTGACCGACTACTATTGCTCATACTGTTGCTTGATCGCCCACTCGATGGAGGCCTTGAACTCTCAGTCCTGCTAGCACTGAAGTTGTTAGCGTTATTTCGAGCTTGATTCTGATGAAACTTCTCTATCTCCTCCTTATTAAGCTTATCTAAAATGCTGGCTCCACCACCGGATGCGTTCAACATACTATATCTTGCAAAAAGAGATTGACTGTCTTGTTGTACCATTCCGGGTCGTTGTGAGATATCGTGTAAACTTTTAAGAGCAAGATCTTGTGCAAAAGGCGATGCACCGAGGTGAGAGGGAAACGATGGTGAAGGCGTGCCTAAGCCAAAAGGCCAAAGTGGCTTTGAAGATAGATCAGTGGCATTGTTGTTTGTCATGAAAGAAGTAGATGGTGCATTTGGGTAACTTGTTCCACTCAAACCCGATGAAGCTTGGAGTTGGAGCAGTTCGAGATAGCGTTGTTGCTCGGCTGAAGGGAAGCCAGCCGCAGCGGGGTGTGCCCCATTGAACCCCATTGGTGGCATCATTGGTGTGCTTGGCAGGCTTGGATTAGACAAAAATGGATTCGCTGTGGAAAGCGAGGAGGTGGTAGGCTCGGTTTTTACACGATTCACCCTCTCGCCTCCGTTCTCGGTTATGTGCGATCCTGATGACTTGGATGAGTGCTTCGAGGACGAGTGGTGCTTCTTGTTAGAGTGCTCGTGGCGCATATCTCCATTCTGATATGGAATGGGCACAGTGGGCGTTCTGTTAGTGCTCGATGTTCGCTCTTTGCTACTCGACTCAATCTCCTCGTGCTTGCGCTTGTGACTGTGACTGGTGGAGTGCTTTGGTACTTGGTTTGTAAGCTCGGTGTTAGCACTTGAAGCAAGAAGATCGAGTGGAGGCCGGATGCCTGAGGCCCAAGCTGCCATCATCGAGGATGCGGTCGCTTGTTGAGAGTAAAAGTCGGGTAGATTCGTATACTGGTTTCGGTAAAGTGATGGAGCACCCGGAATAGGCGGAGGAGGTCGAGCCCAGGAATCGCCGATGCTCGTGGTAGGCGGGAAGAGACTCGTTGAAAGACTGGGTGGTGCCGATATCGACGGTGGGGCCAACGGACCAGGCGTTGGGTAGCGAGGGTATTGCGAGGGAATTGAAGCAGACTGCGAGCGAGGCTGACTGTTGTTGTTGGACTGGCCAATCGATGCCACAGCTGCAGCATACGAGTCCACCGAAGTGGGCACTGGTGGTAGTGCCGATGATGAATGCTTCGACGACGTTGATGACGTCGAGGCCTTTGATATGCTCGATTGCACTAGCGGGTTGAGCTCGGTCGTCGACTTTGACGACAACGAGCTGTGACTGTGACTCTTGCTTGATTTGGAGGAAGAGGATGACTTGTGGTGAGAAGGTGCCTGGCTTGATGGTGTGTTATTCTCACTAGCATTGAAAGAAGATCGCGGAAAACGAGAGTTGTTGAAGATATCCAACGCAATCTTCACGTGACGGCAACTTTTCTTCTGTCGCCAAAAAGATAACGTTAGTTAAGCATTTAACAAGATAAACCTAAACCAAACAACTTACATCACGAATTTGAGCAGCAGTGCTGGCGAAAGTGAATGGAGAAGAGGTCAGCCGGGCTGCGGTACTCGGGGTCACGACCGAAACTGTGATTGGCTTCGTGAAGTGGTTGTTGAAGGGCACCACCGAAGACTTGCTCGAGGAATTTGAGGATGCCTGCATGGCGTGAGAGTGAGCATGATGTGCAACCTGACCTCCGACACTCACCGCTGTGCTCGGGGGCAGGTATGACGTGGCAGGCGGCAATGAGGACGGTGGCGGGACACTGGTCTGCGACGACGGTATCAGTGGCGATGGGGCCACTCCGCTCGGGTGATGACTAAAGTGCGTGGGTGGTGGCACCGGCACAGAACCAGCAGGTGGGGCAATGGACAAACCCCCTGGACCACCGTTCAACACATGGTTTTGATCCATCATGCGAGAATTGAGATCACGTCGCATCAGGTCCGGTTGACCTAACAAGTGAATCATCATCATTCATTAGAAATGCCATTATTTTGCCTGGTGGCTTACCTTGTGACGAGTAAGTGGGAGGCAAGTGGGAGGGTGAAAAGTAACTGGCCAGGGAAGCCGGTGAGGCAGGGATCGGGATTTGGTGGGCAAAGGGAGGATGTGCCACCGGGGAGTTGGACGAAGATGAAGATGAAGACATGAGTGAACTAACACTGCAACGAGGTATTGGTCAAACACAAAATGTAAAACATTTTAAACAAAACACGTACCTAGCAGTAGACCACTGGCGGTTAGGATGTTGGTGACCATTTTTGAGGAGGTTCGCACCTAGGTTGTGACTAGCAGCAAGTTGATCACCGGCCATGGCCGGCGGAGGGGTTTGCTTCGAGGCACTAGGCTTGCCCATTGTTCGATACGCTTCTTCTCTCGGCTCTTCTTTGATAGGGACTGGGTAGCGGTTGATAGGCCCGTTTTGGTGATTCAGCACGATGGGACCAGTTCCACCACCAATCGATTGACTAAGTTGACTAAGACTGGAAAGACTTGCATTGGGACCAAAGGCAGAGGAATCGTAATGCGAGTAAGTATCGGGTCGCAGTGGCTCGAATGATAACCCATTGGGAGGGGCACCATGAGGCGTGTTGGTGACACTACACGTGGCAGCAACTGGATTCTCTACTGCCGACTCATCTGCCCGAGTAGACGTGTTCTCGTGGCGAGCTCGATTCTCAGATGAAAGCACAAGTCGGGTAGTTGGGGCCACTTCGCTCGCTGGGGAAAGTTCGAACGTGTAAACGTCTTTATCGGGAGGCGGAGGTTTGCATTTTTCCAAATCGGACGAAATTAATGTGGCATTACACGTTGTTGTTTTCAAATTCTCCTCCTTTTCATTATCATTAGCAGCATTATCACTTTCGGACGCTTCTGTCTCATCCTCTGACTTCATGTTGCATTTAGAGGAACACTTCTCGGGTTTCTTTCCTTTGGCTGTCTTCAAGGTTTTGGAAACTTTGGCACAAGGTTTAGCCTTGCCTTGACGAGCAGGCTTCTTTTTGGCCGGCGCCTTTTTGCCAGAAGCTGCCGACTTGGCTTTACCTTTGCCCTTCTTGGCACCCTCCTCGTCACTGTCCTCTTCGCTTGACTCCTCGTCCATCTCCTCATCCTCGTTCTCCTCTTCGGTAGTGTTTTGGTCCTCTTCCTCTTCGGTAGAATTCTCATCCTCATCGGAGTCACTTTCCTCCTCGGACTCTTCACTCTCTGGCTTCTTGCGCTTCTTAGGAGTTTTCTTGACTTGTTTCTTGGCAGGTGGTGTCTTCTTCTGATTCGCCTTGGCAGTGGCAGTCGATCTCAGATTGCGCTTGACACCTTTGCGAGCCTTGGCCGGAATCACCTCGGTCTCCTCTTCTTCCTCATCGGATGCATCACTTTCCTCGCCCACCGAGTCTTCTTCACCACTCTCCTCGGTCACGCCTTTGCCTTTTTTCGCAGTAGTCTGCTTAGTCTGTTTTGCACTAGCCTTTTTATTGGTATTGTTGTTTGCAGTACGACCACTAGCCGCGGTACGTTTTGCAGTGTTAGCCATCTTGCCGGACACTTTTGTCTTTTTCTTGCCACCTAAAAATGCGAAAAAAAATTATAATAATTAATTAACTTATTTTTTTAAAAATCAATTAAGAAAAAAGTGAAGCGCGAAAAGAATTAGACAATTACTGGCCAGACTGGGAAGTGATGCCCAACGCACAATCGATTCTGGTTGGGGGTCGCGGGTGAGTGGACGCCGCCATGTAGCAACGAACACCGAGTGTGAGAAAGTGACAAGCCATCTCTCAGAGACATGAGCGAGCAATGTAGTGAGCCCATCAACCAAATCCCATTGCAGGTGAGATAAAATACAACACCGTTCGCGCAAAGCAAACAAGTAAATCGGAGAACGTCGCGTTAGCATATAACCCAAATCATAATCTCCTATTCTAGAGCCATAATGTATAATCTTTGGAAAATATTACTAAATAAAAAATGACACATAGACACATCGAAATATCAAATCGATAATACTTAAAGGTGTTTTATGTTTTTTATTTACCACTTTTCTAAGTTGGCAAGAAAAGAAAATAAAGAGAAAACGATTACATAAGTAGATTTAGTGTGAAACCAGATACACGAACCGCCTTGAAAGAAAACAACACACACACACTGCCAACACAATTAAATCTGACCCCCATGGCCCCGCCAAGGAATGACTTTGGCGAGTTTGATTTATGAGCTTGAAGCTTTAAAAGAAAGAAAATTGGCTCCCAATTCCGCGAGTGCGGTGGCCATTTTGTGATTTTCAGCCTCAATTGGAGATTTGGCGCAGGCGAGAGCAAGTGAAGCTCGGTGCGCCAGTGATAGATTAGGGCAAAGGGAGAGAGAGCGCCGGTAGTAGTACCCCAGTGCGCCGTGTAATGACACGAGCCGGGCGCGGAGACGAGCCAGCCAGCACACTAGGCTCATAAATCAACACTGCAGCGAGTCAAACTCTATTAAAAAGTCATCGGACCAGTGGCCGATTCGGCGTCACGCCACAGCACTAGATCTACCCTCCATTGGATTCAGCCATTGGCGCCAGTGGTGTGGTGGCCCAGTCCACTCGGGCACACGCGCCCAACTCGGCCGAGTTGTCAGAACCGTCAACGCAATCGGGTCGGTTGTCACTTGTGACAAAATAATTTACGCGTGTGTCGGCTTGACACTACTCGGTCCTCACCTGGGTGGATGTGTCACCCACACCGCCGGATCTGTTCGCGAGACCAATTACAGACCGATTTCGTGATAATTACTCCACACTCACCCCTCACACCCGCTAGACATCAAAAAATGGCATCAACAGATAAGGTTACCAAAGGTTAACTCAGTTTTGTAACATCCAACCAACCAATATAACAATATAACAACCAACCAATCGCTTGCAACAAAGTAGCTTTGAATAACGAAAATAATTTGCGTTCGATCGTCAAATGAGTATGACAGCTTTGGAGAATCTTGCATATTGGCGAGAAGAGTACACGTCACACCGAAAACGACGATATAATTACAGTTATGGCAATGGTGTGTGCGGTGAACGCGCGGCAAGGTTGCAGTCAATCCATCAAACAAAGCCAACATGTGATTGATCGCTGCTGCAGCGGCGACTCTGTGGCTCCAGCTGCCACACTTCCGACAATGGTTCTCCATTGAGACACACCAAGTGCCACATTAACCCCGTAATCATATTAAACCTGTCTCACTATGGACCGGCACGTCCCAACCAGAAAGAGAACGCAAATGATAACAAGAGTGAATCCTCTTACTCACTTGTACACAAGGACACTGGCACAATTGGAGTTCACCATAGACACACTAAACAATGTGCCTGTGGACAGCTCGTAGGCGTCGAGTGTGAGCCCAAAGCACACCGAGACACTTGCAATTGGCCATTGTGGCTCGAATGTCAGCGCGAACCACTTGACTCGAGAGGCTGATTCCATGTGGAACACTAGGAGGTCTAGAGTCTAATTATGAGAGCAAACAGCCCAGCAAACTGGATGACATATTTGACGTGAATAGGTAAAACGAGCAGCTCACCCAGTCGATGCTTAGGTGCAACCAAGAAACTCAAATTGTCCTAATGGATACTGATGACAATGAGATGGCACACCGCTTTCTCTCCCTCTCTCTGTCTTGGTGACAATTGAAACTAGAACGCACATCGTTCAACGTGTGCGTTGGGGTAAACATGCACATAGAAAGTGGCCCCACTCGTCGCGGATATCGTATAAATAAATAAACGACCGCTACCACCATTGGTGCTCGCGCGATTCCAGAACAAGCGTGGTGGTAGTACTCCGAGAGCTAATGAAATGAGGAGGGATGAGAGGGCAAGAGAGAAAACACGAGATTCTTGCATCGAAGCCGCAAGACGAAACAGAGTATAAATAAATTCTGATATAAATAGATGTTGGGACAGAGAGGCACAATGCACCAGCACTGCATTGAGGCTCGTGTCCAGCGAGCACTGTGGTGGTGCCAGTTTGGGCAGAGGCACTTACGTCAATGAGAGTGGCCAGTGGTGAGTGTGTGCAAGGGACTCAGAGCAAAGTAGAGCCTGTCTCGCAAACGACCGTGTGCATAATTTATAGCAGCGAGCCGAGGCACAACTCGACCGATGGGTGGCCGCCAAGGAGTCTGGACACTCGGCTGATTCAATTGGCCTGGGTAACGAGTGCCATTTGTATGCACATAGAGCCGCGTACCAGCTCGGCGTCAGTGCGTGTCGAGCAATCCCAATACGCTAATCGAGTGGGGCCATCCGGCCTCGTCGTTGGATTCACTGCCACTAACACCACCAACTAGATTCCTGTGAGTTCAGGTCAGATAGATGTTTCAAGGCGTTTCGCAATCAATTAGACCAAATCGCCAGCAATTATCATCAAGCAGGCGGGCGCGAGAAGAGGGTGGTGCGCTAATGTCCATCGCCTCGAACCCATCGAAGCTCGTTGTATGAATTGATTGCACTGCACACTTCCCTCTAAAACCACGGCACCATCACCAACATCAACACCACCATAATAATGATTATATCATGTTAAGTCAAGTAGATGTAAATGTAAAAGTCACCATTCTAATTAAACCACCATACACAGCCAGACATTTATACAAACCTATTGGCTAAATCAGACAGTGTATCAAGTTAACTTTCATCATCAGTTTCATTGCTGCCATCATCATCATATAAAATAAACATTCGACACAACTACAACTGCTATAATGGCAGTGAGAAAGGAAAATCATCAAATCGTATTGCCATTCTCGCGCATCTGCTTGCAACAAGCACATTCCAATGACTCCAGTGCCAATGCCTTTTAGCATCATCAATTCTATGCAATGCCCTCTCTCACCCCAATGTTTTACATCACAAAACGGATTAATATCAACACACAATGCTCATCGTCTTAGAGACGGCATGTTAGTGAAACCTTAGAATCCTGAGAAAAGAATTGTAGCAAAGCAGCAAAGCTTCCTGTTCTAACGCGAAAACTCAAAGCAACTTAGTACAAAGCAGTCCTCTTGCTCTAAAAATCTAAATTTTTAATTTTGTGCCTTCAAATCCAATCAATTGCCACTTAGACCAAATTTTTAAATCTTTGTTTGACTTTGATTATTAAACGTTTGACAGTCAGTTAACTGGTGTATTCGATCTTCACTGCCCCACTCGCTCCACAATTTGAAATAAATGACCGGATCGCAAGGTTCCAAGAGAGGTGTTCCGGAGCAACAGAGAGGAACATGAACGCCGGTTCTTCTGGAACACATGCGAAACCAGTTAAGCGAGAAATAACGGCCGGATAAAGAAGTTCTGATTAGTTTCGCGAGAATGAAGCGAGTGCAAGAAAAAGAGGACGAGAGTATTTCAAGTGAACTGAGACAATCGAATACAAGCTCAATCAGTGCAAGTGAGGCCAACTAGAGAGTGACGGCTCCTGTATAGTGTTCTCAAAACGATGCCACAGCAATGGTGTCGAGTGTTGCGATCTGTCTGCGAAGCGCGCTCGGCTCAGTCGGGCACGATTTGTCGCTCGGTCGACTGGTGCCGGGCGCATCGACCCACCGGCACGGCACCCGAGCGATGGCCACTGGGCGACATGTGTCGGCAACGAAATCGATTGGCAAACCAGCATCCAAATGGCTCACTGCGAGAGATGACAGTGGCTGGCAAAGAAGCGATAAGTGGCCTGCCGCCAGACATAATGGACATTAGCATCCCTAGTGGTGAGTTGAGCGCGCCGTGAACCAATTAGCTCGCGTGGTTCGTCCGTGTTGGGTGCCATCCCATTAATGCGCACAGGAAATGCACACGAGCTGCGAGATAACGTGTTTGCTTGCCGCCGATAGCAACATTCGCCGTCCATTCAGACAGATGGCATCGGACCAGCTTACAACACCCACCAAACAGATGCCCACTGATAAAACAGACCGGCGTGTTAGTTTTTGCAACAAGCCCAACCACGTGGAAACTCACTGCTACCTCCCCTACCAACCAATGTCGGTGAATTGTGATTATTTGAATTACCTCCCTACAATTTGATTGTTGACATAAACTCTCTAAGTTGCACAAAACAAAACAAAGTTACAACTCTATTGAATCACATTAGGAGTCAAGTCAAACCAAACTTGACCCGGTATTGCCGACACGGAATAATAGAATTTGAATCGAGACATGTTTTTCTGATTTAAAAAAATAAAGTAAATTTCTTCGAACTCCACACAATAGGAAAGATGGGTAGCATATAACTTTATGAGCATGCACTAATGTTACCCGAATTTTTCTCAACATGTCGCTTGTAAGTAGAGTGCTCACACACACACGATAAGTGGTAACAACACCGAAGAAGCTTGCTGCGTGTATGTGTCCGTGAGCGAGTACAATCAAGACTAATTGTTGTTACTCAATTAGAACGTTGGTGCGCAAGGATTGCGAGCGAAACGACGGACATGAAGATACCAGACAGTGGCCGAGTGGCTCAAAGGCCAACACACAACACAATATGATCACACAAGCGAGCGAAAGACAAACAGGGTGGCCAAGTGAGAGGAACCATACGGAAAGGAGCGAGCGGGTGAGAGAGAAAGAGAGCAGAGAGTGCACCGTGCCCAGAGTGGTCGCGCGCCGACGATCGACACTGCAAGCATACTAACGAGACAGGGACCAAGAAACAGGCAGCGAGTAGGCCCACGGTCCCGGTGCTGCTAACTGTAAATCATCGTGGGGGCAAGCAAGCGGAGAGATAGAAAGAGCGAGAGAGAGAGAGAGAGAGAGAGAGAGAGAGAGAAGCGAGCGGTGGCACACAGTGCAGGCAATCGTTTGTATTCTCCGATCGTTTGTCAATCGAGCCACCACCACGACCGGCACCGACTGTACAGGCCCTCACCAAACGAAGCGCTCCTCTGCCGCCAGCCGCCACAGCACTCGGCACTAGGGCGATTGATAATGAAAAAATTAAATAAAAAACTTGCACAGCCAAAGAGTGGCGCGTGCAATGCCGAGGATACATCGATACAGATAGAGAGACGAGTTGGCAAGCACAAGTGATGAAACGGGAACGAGCAAGAATCGAGTCAAAAGTAAATTCAGTCAAACAAATCATTGGCTTGTATCGTCGCCAGACATGACAAGGCGAGTGTATATGTGTGAGTGAGAGTGTGTGTGTGTGCTTGCAAAGGCGCAAGCACGGCCCGTGTCCCTCCGTGTGTGTTGACAGAAATAATTTGCACATGAATGAGTTAGTGTTAGCACGCGTTTAGCTGCCAGCGACCAACGATGCATCGAGTCAAAGGACAGTGCCACACAGCTCTTCCCAATATTTAAACTTGGTGTACGAGCTCGCGTGTTCAACACAACCAAACTCGAAGAGAACAACGCGCACCAAGACAGAAAGAAAGAAAAGAAAAAGAAAAGAGAGATCGTAAAGTGAGGTGCTAGCGAGTGAAGTGGCACAGTGACTGACAACCGCCTCTCTCGGTCACTCAACCAGAAACGTGATTGTCTTTGTCGATGCCACAGTGAGCAAGTGCGGACTCACACACTCCATCATGCCACCACTCTAATCATGGAATCGATAATTAGACATGCACTGGCTCGCCACTTGATTGAGTGTCAATGGTGTGTGCTAGAGGCGCGAGCGATTGATTCGATGCGCGCCAATCTCAAGTGCCGACCAACACTTCTCGTTCACCAGAGCAAACTAACAACTTGTTTGTAAGTAAATCAATAAAACTCGAAACCAACACAAGTTATTACACCTTTTCACGGCTTTCAATTCAAAAAAAACCATCTGACCTCACTCTGATAAACGAGTTATGAAAAAATGCCATCAGATTAAAACTTGGTAAACAGACTCAAGTAACCTTATGTTAAATCTTTAAGCCATAAAATAATAAAAAAGAAGAAGCAAAAGTACACAAACAACAACAAAAGAAGAAAGTACTTAAAACGAGCTTTGTTTGGTAAACTTCTGCTAATAATAACATAATTTAATAGTCACGTGTTCTCCATTGAAAAACAGTTTAAATTTAAAAATCTATGGAAATTTAATCTAAAAAAGATGAGTATGGAGAGTGTAGAAACAAGTAAATTAAATTTAAAATTAAAAAATTGAAATTGGTTCGTTAACCGGGTTGTGAGCCACTGAGTAGTGAAAAACTCTACGGCTATATGGAGATATCACAAGACAACGAGTTGAGTGGCAGAAAGAAGTGACTGCTGACAGTGGGAGCCATTGTTGGAAGCGAGAGAGAGAGAGAGAGAGAGAGATTAGCATTAAAAGTGGAACGCCGAGAGCACTGCTCGCTCCTCGACGCAATTAGACAATGTAATCAGACTCGGCGACTGACGCGATCCCGAACCACAACCCTGGCGTGGAGCATCGGTATTTGGTGAGTGAATCGAGTGTGCCACACATACATACATACACAAACAATGAAACAGACCAAATGTCAACGGCAAGCCGCATTAATAGCATTAGCACGAGACTCACGCGCTCGCATAGCCACTTTCTCATCATTAGGATTATCGAGAGAGCCAGTGTGTCTCTCTCACTTTGTGAAGCAACTTCTCTTGGGTCCCTCTCTTTCTGGTGTTGGATCGAGTGACAAATGATGTTATGCATGAGAGTGGCAGAGCCGCGGTCCGTCCCCTCTCCATACTGGGTCCCAAACATCAATCATTTCGTCACCGAGTGACATGTTCCATTCGATCGTTCGAGATTGAGATCTCCCTCCTCCACGCCGCCTCCGCCCCCTCCCATCTCTAACCAACCAACCCAACACCACTAAGCCGCATCACTGGCAAAGTACTTCACTTTGAACACACACACACACACATTATCACGGAAAAGCGTTCTTGTTAGTGAGCTAATTAATTAACACTGACCCGATGTGGAAAGATTAGAGAGCAAGCCGCTCGTCGTGTGGTCGAACCACATCATCATCATCATCACCATCATATGGCCACAAAGCTCATCAATTGCTCTCTATACAAGAAAGAGAGCGATCGAGCGCGTTGACGAGCGAAAATCACCACCAGCAGCAGAAGCCGCAACAACAAGAACACCGTCAGCATCAGAGAGAGAGAGAGAGAGAGAGAGAGAGCACCATTGTCTCGATGAGGCCATTGTTCTGAGAGAGCACGGCACTGGGGCGAGTGCCAAACCAACGTACGTCTCAATAGCTCTGCCACCAGCCAGCCAACTGCCGAGAAATACTTAACTTTCCTCCAAACACTCTCTATACATACAATTTTTATACGACGATGACGACGACACCGACGAGAGGGCAACAAAAATAATCTTGACTCTTAACCCCTTACAGACCATTTTTTAGTGAGTGAGGAGAGAGAGAGAGAGGGAGAGAGAAGATAATTTAACTGTCCTCTTCTCATACTCTCTCTCCCTTAAATTATAACCTTGTAGCCAATTTCCAGCTAGATCTGTCGAGAGATAAAACGGTGCGAGCGAACGAGTATCTTAACGCATCCTTTTTTCTTTGTCTCTCTCCCTCTCTCTTTCTCACTTAAAGCTTATCTAGATGTTTGCGTGGCTTTGAGATATGATCAAACAAAATAAAAAAGTCCTTCTTTCACTTATGTGGGTGAAATATTTTATATTTTATATTTTATATATATAATAATAATAATAATATTGACGCGGCGGTAGAAGAAGAAAAGCAAGCAAAGCAAATTGAGAGAAGCAGAGAAAAAGAGTCAATCAAAACAAAATCTACACGATATACACGCGACACAGTTATTATTATATAATATAATATAATCACTTGGGCAGACAAATGTACGCGTGTGAGCTTTTTTACTTTGATCTCCTCTCTCTCTCTTTCTCTTTCAATAAGAGTAATAAACAAACTTATCAAATACACACTAAAAGAAACAAAGCATGAGAAAGAAACAAAAGCGTCAATTTGTTTTGGGTAAAAGAAGTAAAGGAAACAAAAAGAGAGACAAGAAATGACTTTTGATTTATTTAAAAATCCCAAAGCTAAAACAAGCAGATACTGTTAACTGTTAAGTGACAAATCGAAATCACTTGGCTCGTCTTCTCGACCAATCGTAATTATATCATTCTCTCTTTCTCTCTCACTGACACTTAAACTCAAACAAGTCAGTTGTCATAAATCAACACTGCTCTCACTTTCTCAGAGAGAAACATAAAAACAAACAAACATTATCCAGATGACTTGTCACGCCTGCCCATCTACGCCATGACTGACTGGTAGCAATTTTCATCAATTTTTAATAATATAATAGTATCGCTTTCAAAATGACAAACTCGCGGCAAAAAGTACTAGTAATAGTACACACACACACACTTTTACACATACACTTCCGGAAAGATTAAATTTTACTCTATCGTTTCAATTCCACTTCATTTTATTCAAAACTTTCCAACCATTGAGAAACAAAAAGAGCATTTCGACTGGAAAAAAATGTGCCATTAATATTCCACCTCATCATCAACACTTTTTTTCTCCCATTCAAGGCTCCAGTCGGAAAAAGTAAAGATAAATAAAACAAATAGAATCAGACAAAAAAAACTTTCCAATCAGAGAGTAAGATTATTATAAACCACACACACACACACATACACATTATAAAAAATAATAATAATAAGTAATACTATTAAAGCTTGAAAACATCAACTTTGGGAAGCACTCATCTAACACACAAAAATAAACAACACAAGAGAAACGACAAGACGGGCGGCGTCAGACCACAAGACACATCACCAACTACTGCTAGTCCCGGTGGAGTCTGTGTGTCTAGTATGTGTGTGTGTGTGTGTGTGTGTGTCTGGTGTGTGCACGCTAAAAACGCATGAGAGTAATTAAAAATTGTCAGAGCTTCAATATATGGTTTGGTGTGAAGCTCTCCATAAGAGACAAATTAAAAGTTGACTCTTGGGGTGCTAGGCGAGTGCAAGCGAGAATCAAGTGAATGCCACTCACACCACCGTGTTTGTGTGAGTGTGTGCAGAAGCATGGAAAATTAATTCCACTTTGAGCGTTGTACTAGCTAGTGTGTTAGTGCACAAGCAAGCTCTGTGAGTGAGTGAGAGAGAGAAAGAGGGTCGAGCAAGCAAGCTCGGTGTCTGTGTGTGATGAATGGGGCAGTGTGTGAGTGAGTGAGTGAGTGAGTGTGTGTGTGGTGCAGAGTGAATGGATGGTTGGAGAGCCACAATGGCCAGCGACCCTCTACTCGCGACCTGTCACCCGATCGGCCAATTCATTCGATCCCGACCCCCACTGGAATAATAATCATTTGAATATATACATAGACATACAAAGCAGCATCAAGACGCAAAGCGGATTACGCCGAAGCGGATCGATTCCCGGGACACTCCATCTATTAGCTCAACAAACACACACACACACATAGAGAGAGAGAGAGAGAGAGAGAGAGAGAGAGAGAGAGAACCACGCCTGCGGATGACTAGCATCATCAATGGAACGACAAAACGAGTGTCACATCCCGGCATCAATTGCAACTAATTGAGGCTACATAAAGAGATGAGTGCGAACATTCTCATCGGATATACATGAATATTGTCTGTTGGTTGAAAATACCAAATGCATCATGAGTATCAATATTTTTATCATCATCATCATTATGCCACAAGCTTAACAGTGTAAATTTGAAAAAATAAATCCATAATCTAGCTGAGTAGAAATGCTAATGTTAGCATACATAGTTACACAACCACTGCATACACTTACTTCACATAAACACATGAACCACGACAATCGAGAGAGAGAGAGAGAGAGAGAGAGAGAGAGAGAGAGAGAGACTTTATCATTACAAATCAAATGTAAAGGTTCAAAGGGAGAAAGGGAGAGAGAGAAAACGTGACAAAAATTCCTGATATAATATTCTCAATTTTTCTCCACTTTCTTCCATATCTAAAAAAACACAGGAAAAGGAGAGAATGAGCAAGAGATAAATGTTTATATATTTATTAAGATAAAGTCTCAAGACGTGTGGTGGTTGTTTTTTCCATAAAAAAGTGCAACCGAAAAGAATCAAAGAGCGACAATTAGAGAGCACTGGCACAAACCGGGTATTAGGAAGTACACACAGACTCACACAAAGAAAGCTACAATGTAGTGAAAAGCAGCCTCAATGAGTATATAAGAAGTAACAGAGCAGCACGATCACAGAGGCTCGAAAAGAAGGCATAAAGCAACCTTGCCGGCGGTGTAGTGTCGGTGAGATGGGCCATCGAGCGGGCTCGCGAGTATCAATCACGCGACGGTGACCGACGGGCGTTGTGCGTCGAGTGCACTCCTGAACAGGATGCTATAGCTATAGCGAGTAGATGCAGAGAGTGAGAGAGAGAAAGAGCTCAAACCACCTAATCGAGGAAGAGTCGAGCACATGCACTCTGTACCACAAGCACCGATGGCCTCTCGAACTTTTCCGAAAGTAAACTCTATTAAATAAACACACTCGGAGTAGTTGCGCTTTCTCCTACATCCTTACTAAGAGTGAGTGAGAGGGGGCAAATATAAATCACAGTCAGATCAGTGAAAGCGAGATGGGATGAGATGCGACTAAACTTTCCATACCAGGTGATCAGTGGCAATAGCCAATGGAAATTAGAGACACTTCTAGACAACTCGCGGTGCCAACGCCAATTAAGCCAATCAAGCGGTGCCACCGTAGAGGATCATCGATGTCAAGTGGTACAATCGACTCAAGGGAACAAAAAGGTTGGCGCGCATTGCTCGTACATCAAGACACGCACGAGGTGACCCTAACCCTCATTTGGGCAAATGTGTGGTGCTCGCTAAGGGGAAATCTAGCCAGCGTGCACGCACACTTAGCATCAAACGACCATTATGAGTGAATGACAGTGGGAAAATCGATAAGTACCAGGCCGGACAAACGCCAGGGCGAGCTTGATGGAAAAAAGAAGCAAAAAGTTTTTTTCCATGCAGAGAGAAAGAGATTCGTCGTGAACTAAACAAACACAACGGTCAAAGGGGCGGGTAACGGAGTGGACCAACCACCCACAACCGGAGAGAGAGAGAGAGAGAGAGAGAGAGTCACCCTGAGTGATGGTGCGCGCGACAATCGACAACCGTTTTCAATGACAAAGGACAGACTCTTTTGGCGCGCGCGGCACACTTCATCAAAATTCATATCGCTGCTCGGTAGAAATACCAATTATATTCGCTCCATTTGTAGATGATGATGGGCCACCACCGGGAGGGCAAGCGAGTGGATAGACCCGGACAACTGGCCCGAGAGCAATAAAATCAACAGCAACCAACAGAGCAGCTATTGTCTTCGACTACCTCGGGCACAGAGCGGTACATACACACAACGCGCGGATCGGATCGTAAAATATATAATATTAATAGCGTTTCGAAATCAACAGCTACACGAAAAATAGCTATAGTTAGCTTGCACGGCCAGATGTGCGCGGAGTGGGCATTGATCAACTACAAGTCAAATAAAGTGTGCGAGAATTAAGAATGAAGTGGGTGCCACAGAGGCGACCCAAGATTAGGCGACAGTTGGTGAGACCCGAAGCCCGTTGCCTGGCCACTCACTACTAGACTAGCGACGGCCCACTGCCAGAATATTCCGCTCACTATTGCTTTCGGCTCATTAATCATCATCAGGCTCAACTAGAAAAGCGAACGTGCCAGCAGAGTGAGGTGGGCGAGTAGTGTAGCCAGAACCGCGGACCAAACTGCTGCAACTATGCCCTCGCACTGGACAGCCGACACTAGTGAGTCCACTACGTAGTATACTACACTTGCTAATTGTTATTGTTTTAAGAGAAAGACATTATTAGCGATGATGAATCGAGGAGGATGAAAGGAAAAGTATTACTAAGAAAATGAATTGAACAAAGAGACGCACTACATAGTCTAGGGCCATGAAAATCAAATATTGTTGATGTTGTTGCTGGATATAAAAAGCCGCAAGTCAACTTACCAGTTTCGGAGTCAGCATTCGAGGTCGTGCCTGGTGGTCCGGACGCAGAAGTGGACGCGCCAAGATCGGTGACCGCCAAACTCGATTGCCGGTTTGTCTGTACAAAGAAAGAACAGGAAAGAGAGAAGATTAATCACCCGTGCACTAATTGGTGGTAATGCCGATCGATACCAGCGCAATCGATCGATTAATCACGTCGCTCAGCGCAGTCCATGCGCGTGCACTTTGCTCGTTTGCAATCTATAGCCGGAATGCAATTGGCACCATGCGCACACAATCAACAGTTTGCTCATTAGCGCCAACGGATTCGATCGAGAGCATCGCCAAAAGAGGGATCATCGAGCGTGTGCGACCAGTTGAATCGCCAATGCGGTCCGTTGATTGTAATGCCACACGGTGCCGGGGTAATCTGATCTCCATCACTCAACCATCACCGGCAGATTGCCACTGGAATTTAACCACACTGCTACATTGCCCTGCCTTGCATCCAATTAAATTAATATATTTGCTACATTAGAAAAATTCATTAACACATGTATTCGCACTCGAACTCATCTCTCGTCATGTAGAAAAAACCAAAAAATTCAAAAGAAACCACCAATGGGACGCTATTGAGAGAGTTGAAAAGGCTCTCCGATCAATCAAAAGCACCACCGGTCTGTGAGCGTATCCATATCGCGCACGCACGCATCGGTGCGCCTTAATCGGATTTGAGCCTACTGTGTATGTGAGTGGCATTCCAGTTATGTGCCAAGTGACAATACTACCACCAGTATAGCACTGTACGGCGGGCAAGATTGCAAGTTGGCTCTAAGCATTGGAACCATTTAGTAGAAACTAATGTTTGTGTAAATGGATAGAAGCACTCTCACTGACTTTCTCTTTTTCCTCCACTTGCTGTGGTACATCTGCTAATCGTCACTGAATCGCACAAGTAAAGCAACTTGAGAAGAGAGAGAGAGAGAGAGAGAGGGAGTGTGTGTGTGTGTGTGTTTGCAAACACACCGAGGGTAGAGAGAAATGTGAATCTCGACAAACGCCTAATGTGTGCTACTATTGACGGCAAGTGTCATACGAGTCAGTGAGTGAGTGCGAGATAGAGACGAGTCGAGCCAATTAGGCGAACTGACCACTGAGGTGCTACTCCATTTCCGCCACACGCCACCCGAGTGTTAATCGCACCCAAGCACTGACCATCGACGGCACCACTACCAGCTCTACTCAGCAGCTCATAATCAACTTGACCCGAGAGGGCTTCGCAGGTCAGCCAACTGCGTTCATCACCTTGTGAGAGCCCGTACTAGAGAGTGAAGTGGTGTTAATGATCACCTTGTCCAAGCAGAAGCAGTGGAATTAATCGAGAAGGAGAAAGCAAACGCCCAGTGTATGTCGCCGGTGCCACAGAGAACAGCCACCGATCGCGGGCCAATAGCTTCGCGGCACTGCACCCAGACTCAATGTTTCACTAATTGCACCAGCCACCGACGAATCACTTTCGCCCCTATCCTGATCATCGGTTTGCACGGCAGGAGTAACTGAGTGAGAGGGAAGAGAGAGGGAGAGGTATCGATTTCGCTGGGAGCGCGACCTACGACCAGAGTAGTCTTGCTGGCCGTCAGTCCGTCTGTGAAGCTTTGTAATAAAATCACATTGCCGAGTCGCACCGACCCACCGTCTATGTTTCTCTCTGTTGCCTGTGTGTGTTTTCTGTCTAATGATGATAATGATGATGATTGCGATGGTGATGAGCGAGTAGTGCGCTCAACATCATGGCAACAGCCCACCATGCTTCAGTGCTGGGTCACCAGAGACCTAGCCACTCGAACCCAACTGGGACTTCAAATTGTCTACATATGCGCACCCACACGTTTTTTCAAAGTAACTATACTTAGCACATCGTTTCTTTGGAACAAATTCTCATCTGAGCCGTAACACATGCAGACACCTATAGCTTGTGGTGTAGACAAATTGTGTTTGACAGGCACTTCAACGTTACTGTCAGAAAGGGAGACCAGTTAGCCTTTTGAATAGTAAACTAAACAAGCAAACACCAACACAGGGAGAGAGAGAGAGAGAGAGAGAGCCAACACGCCACTACTACACACACCACTGTGCACTACTACCACGTGACGTATTGGCCTTTGTGTCAATAGCCCACACGGCACACGACGCGCGTGAGTGTGCACCCCAGTGTAGTGTTACGCTTTGATTAGTAGAAGTATATTTTTTAAGTCAGTTCCAATTTGCCCGGAGGCTCAAATAAACTTATCAATCAATACTAGACTTCCAACATGCGTATTTGCGTGAGTTCTCGAAGCCGATCACAAATTTTATATATAAATATAAATATTAGAAGAAAAAATGTCAATACGGGAGCAAGATCAATAATGATATTAATCAAATCAACATGGTAAAGTGTCGACATCATTAAAAAATGGTGGTTGGGGTGAAAGCGCGCGGCACGCTCAGTGCATCGCCGCGCGCGCCAACATCATCACCGCTCATTAGAGCCTTTCTCTCCCCTCACTCTACTCGAGCTCTGTTGATGGCTCTATGAAATGTCATTATCAGCCAAGTAGCGTGCACAAGTCAGCGACTGAGATAAATCTTGGCAGAGCTTACAGACCGAAGCTTGTGTGTACATCAAAAAGCCTGTGTCGTGTGGGCGTGATTCTGTTTGCACAGCAAAAGATAGATAACGCGAAAAGTAGAGATCACATTCAAGGCTACTCCGGTTGCTTAGACTTAAGCTGTTGGGAATAGAGCTTGCGTTTGAAGCAGCTGTGAACAAGAGACAAACGAGGGAGAAAACCACGTTGTAACTGTGGTACTCCGGGGGAAAGGAAAGAGCCAATTGGTAAAAGGTGCTAGTTTTATGGTGCGAACAGTCAGTGGTGCGATGTTGGATAAAGCAAACAATGTGCCACACTGACTGGCGGACGGTGCCCAGCGCGGCTATAAAGCGCGCTTCATGGCGGTGGTGCCACCGAACGCGCTCGATCGCACACGGACCATTCCATAAATCAAGTCCAAGTGCTTCTCGCGACTAGTCGCCAAATTAATCGAACGATCGAGCCTGCACCATGCGAAACTGATCGCTTATGGTATAACCTCACAACAGCCAATACAGCTACCGCAACAAGACAAATCAAGACGAAAAGGCAAATTAAAATGGTATCAGTGGTGGTGTCATTGGCAATGAGAGAGTACACACACACCAGTGCGACCAGTGGCATCGCAGCGTGTCATGATTTATGAGAAGCAATCCCTTGACCAGTGTGAGAGAGTTCAAGTGGCCAGCTCAGAATCGCACCCAACCCGGCACGAGTTGAGTCGGACATAAAATGGTCTTCCCCTCGAGCCGAAATAAATAGACTCATCACATTCATCATCGCATCGCACCAGGCTCATTACGGACGCCTCACACTATTCGCACGGCACATTGCGCACACGGCTGCCGATTAGCTGGTGATGGCATTTGGTGAACTGGTGCTGCTCGTACTACTACACCGAACCACTAAACACTTGGCAAGGCAAACAGTAGTGCACCAACCAATTGGAATAATTCCCGCTGCTATCAATACCCAAACACAAATCGCGCCCTGCCGAAACATAGCCAGTCACATATTATCGAACGAGGAAAATCAACATAAAAGCGGTCAATCTTGTTTCTGGTGAGTGCACATTTGAATGTGAATGAGAATGCAGTGGCGGTACGATTAGACTGGTAAATTGGTTCGTTTAGCGAGTTGTGCACGACGGTCACGAGTCACGTGAAAACTGCCTATCTAACTACCCTAATCCAAATGAGGGCTCTGACCGGTGTCGAGTAAGGACCCTAATCAGATAATCGCAAGGCCGCCCTGCAAGCTCAGTGAAAACAATGGGGTGGCCCGCGCGGCAGGTGCTAGGTGACACAAAGACAACTGACCGACCAGCTTAACTTGGCGTGTAATCGCAGCCAGAGGCGCGCAGCCAATGACGAACCACCATTGACGACCACGGCGGCCACCACTGTCCAGGCCTATCATTACCAAGTGGCAAAGTGACCAAATTGAAGTGTCGGCAAGCGAGAGAGGCAAACAAGCACATTCAACTCCTCTAAAATTCCATAATTTATCTAAAACTTGTCAGAATCTTTTTTATTTTAGTATTAAAAAAGACTGTCAATTTTGAACAAAAAAATCCAAATAAAAAACAAATGTTACAAAATGTGACAACAATGAAGACGAACAAGCAACAACACAAACAGTAGCAGCACGATGCCGGATCCTGTCGTGCCTAGTTTGCCAAGTGTGAACACAGCAGTGCAAACGCCAAAAAGAGAAGAGAAAGAACAATCGACAAGTTGTTAAATCAAATCGAGCCGTCGACCAATCTGGCGACGAGTGGCACAGGATGCCGGAGAGACATCGTCCAATCAACTTCTCGGCTAGTGGCGATCAAGTGACGAGTGTGATCAAACGCCAGGCTTGTGAGATTATCAAGTGCCACTACTCACAACACCAACGTGTTTAGGGCTTGAGTGTAGAAAAACAATCAACACAAACTCCAAGTCCAGTGGTAATCTAAAAAGCTCGACAAGTCAAATCACTTGCAAGTTGCAAGTAACAACTTTCGACTAGTGATACTTGAGTGAAATAAAAGTACACACAAGAGAATAATTGACTTCCTTGTTAGGTAGAACATCGACGAGAACAATTTGTGCGTACAACCGTTAGAAATTCAACGAGGTTAATTAAATATGGTCTGTGTTACCCAGAAATGGGGGAGTAAATTACCAAAACAATGTAATATAATTGGAAATTGAGAGTAAACGAAAAAATCGATCCCAAAATCAAAGGTGCATGTGTCTGTGCGGCAAATTAGATAGCATACCGGCGCCAGTCATTTTTGCCGACACAACAAGATAGATTATTTGCTAATGAAGAGACCCGTCGGCGGGTGTGAGTGTAAGGCGTGCGCCACCAGAAGTCGGTGGAAATGGTCGAAAAGTGTCGCGACAAGGAATGTCACTGCTCAAGTGTGTGACGGACGCCAAGCGAGGAATCCGAGCGAGTGAGGGCGAAAAATCATTAAAAAGTAATCGCGCGGGCGCCACTCGGTGGAGTCCCGGCGTGGGTCGTGCTCGCGGTGCGGCGTCATCTTGATCACTACTGACGAGCTCAGTTCCAATGTGTCAGCCAAATTTGTCTCTGTGAGCCAGCCAGAACAGACACAGAGCAGAGAAAGCGAGGCCGAGTTAATACTCTCGCTGACTGCTGCTCGCCATCTCACTGGCTGAGCTGGCGCAATCAATCAAGCCGCGAAGTAGCGATGGAAATCAATAATAAGCACCACAGCGTGCGCAAGGCACTTCGGTTATCATCACCGATGCCGCAGTCATCACCAGCAACAACAGAAGCACCGAGGAGGTCGCAGGGACGGCTCAGCGCCGGTATTGGCGCCAATCGATGCCACCACCAATTGGATTCAATTTGATCGTCAGTGATCATAGTTACACACGAAACAGCCATTAGAAGTGGCGAGAACCAAAGAGGCCAGTGCTCGTACCTACAATAACCTCCAATTAGCATCAAAACGAGCGCAGCAGTGCTACTTTTCAATGCTGACCGGGCCTGGTATCTTTGGTAGCGATTAGCATGCACGAGGGCGCACCATCCAGCTCGACCAAAATACCATTCCTGTACTGTAAGCATACCAGATTTGCTATTGTCCCAGCAATCCACGGACACATTGGTGATTAGATAAATCCACCAATTATGCGAAACTCAAACCCACTAGCCCCTCGGTGTAATCCAATAATTTCCCTTATTGCGGTGTGGTGTGTCAGATTGGCATTTTACAAATTTTGCCAGCTAGTTACAAGAGAAACGAGCTAGCCATGAGAGTGGTCTGTACACACACACAAACACGCAAACAGTGAGTGCGACGAGTCGAGCCATCTCAATAAATCTTGTCTCGCCACTTGGTCTACATGCAAATTCGCTCTATTCGCATATTCCCAACGATGCCATAAATTATCGCTCACCCGAGCGAGCGCCGCGCACACAACTCGTTAATCCAGCCTAATCTGTCGCTAGTGGAAGTAGATTGACGTTCTGCTAGTACTACTGCTAGTGGTGTGGTGTTTGAAAAGCACTGCAAGAAGCTGTCAGTCTTTAAAACGCTAATTACATAGAATCGAGCAGATGAATGGCTGCCGCAGCAATCGCCTTGGTGTAACTCGAGAGAGTTGGACCACCGCAAGAAGAACAGGACCTGGCAGTGATCCAGCACACCGTAACACAGAGCCATCACTATGAAGCACGCATTATCGAGTCCATTATCGTTATTACAGGTGGGGCCGCAGCAATTGAATTGAAATGTAAAACAATTCACTGGCATAATCTGAGCTCGAGAATGAATGGATAGATGGATTCATCAACTGTTTCGATCGACCTAATCGAATTGACAGTAGTACGCTGTGAGAGGCAAGTACACGACACGAGCAGACTAATAGAGCTATTTGCTTGCATCCTCTCTCTCTCTCTCTCTCCTCTGAGACACTCGAGTGACAGGCTGTGGCGAGTGTATTGAGCACGGACTAATTTGTTTAGATTAGCTTGTCCGATAGTGAGCAAAGAACCAGGCCAAACTAAGCAGTGGACCCAGTGAAGCGAAAGAGCTCACTGATCAGTGGTCAGTGCAAGCCACATTCCGCAATCGCTTTTATGTGTCTGTGCGGCTAGTTGGCCACTGCTCAGCAAGACTAATTCAATCAATGCAAAGTCAATCGTGGTCAAGCCAACTAGATGCTTCTGTGTGGGTGAAGGGTATATAGATGGTCACACCAGAGATTTGAGACGCAAATGGTATCAAATGTTCGGATTCGGGCAGTAGGTTCAAAAATTTAAAATCTAACCTCGAAAACTAATTCGTTAATAGTACACTTTAAAGGCAAATTTACACTGAGTTTACTTTGCGTTGCAGCTTGTAATTTTTTCCCATATGGTCCAGATACTAACTAAATTGCCAAATGATCATTAGTTTCAAATTTTATCATATGGCAAAATTGTATTTTTGAGCGTATTGAGAGCGAGTTTTACAATTAAGGAAGCTTATTTTTCGTAATCGTATTATGATGAAAATAATTTTGTTGCAACTCCATTTCGTTGCAAAATGGAAAGTTTTTCTCTGAGACCCTTTTCTATCCTTACCAGGTTTTGTTCTTAGTAAAATAAAAATATTTGAAACGAGTATACTTCGTGTTAAAGGGTTTATTTTTCGGGTTTTTAATTTTTTTTGAAACGGGTCAAGATTTGACAATTTTCGTCCCTACTAGAAATAAGAAACACCGGTCGTGTTAATAGGGTTGATTCACTCCACACACGCACCACTGAAAAAAAGATCGAGTGGTGATGGCAAAATGAGAAACTTGTCCAAGTGAATCGCGCACATCTTGGTGCATTGTGAAAGAGCGTTAGAGTAAACACTAGCAGTGAAGTGCAAACAAATCAAGCAACAATAATAGCGTGAAGGAGATGACATCGAGAGGGCAACACACACACAACAACAACAATCGAGATGCTGGGGAAGACTCCTTCAGTACACAGGCGAGCAACAATACGTTCTAAGATAAGGCTCGCACAAAGGTACCTGGGACGAGTGGAGTTGGTTTAGTGACCCTTCCGAGCCGGTAGATGATTTCTCGACAGATGGCGAAGGGCCGGTGGACACTTGACAGACGCCATCAAGAGTGGCTCCTCCGTACCCAGTGTCCGCCTTCTCTGTCGACTGCTGCTGGTCATCGGTGGTTTTGATATCATCATTGACGACAAGCTCAGTGGAGATATCGGAACAAGCTGGCGGTGAGGAGGAGGAGGGGGGCAATGCGCTGGAACTGTTGCCGATCATGCCACTGAGCATCAAGGGTGGTCAATGTAAGCGAGGAGGGCGACAATCGGTGGAGATGGCAAGTTTTCCTATCAGTGGAATACTAATGAACTGAGTGGTTGGCCAGTCGGACAAGCAGAAGAGGGCAAGGGGAGGATGATCGGGAGACGATCGAATGCAGCTGGGCGATGACACGCATTGACGGCCCGATGGCAGCACTATTCAAGCACCAGTCGACAGATGCGGAATTAGTGCCAGTGCTAACCCAGTGCAGCCACACCACGCAACCAGCGCCAATGGCATTCCTACAGCCGAGCTTCAAACACACTATTTCGAGATCTGGCAACACCACCAACACTGGTGCGCGACCGACATCAGCAATACAAACACTGAGACAGACACCAGCACCGGCACGAATGAACACACGCACGTCAATAGTGAATTATCATCATGCAATTATTCTTTCGGATCCCGAGCACATGTATAAATATCCGAAACAGATAGACACGGACAAGTGGAGAAATGAAGTAATAAGAAAGATGCCACCGCGAGATGAAAGAATATCGAACGTGTGTAGGCAGACAAGTACAGAGTGGGCGTGCGTTGTTGGTGAAATACGGAATGTGGTCAAGAGTGTAATAATTGACTCTCCATAACTGAAGATAAGGCAGAAGATAGTGTCACACAGTATTGAGTATCTGGCACACTGGTGACAGACAAGGGTTACCCATCAATTGCCAAGGGTCAGACAAGGATGAATAGAGTCAGTCGATCACAGACACAAAAGGAGTGAAGTAGACAGCGATTTTTTGCATAATTAGGTTAACTTTAATCCAATTAGGCAAAAAACGAGAGTGCGAAAAAACCAGCAAGCGGATTCGTACCGATGCTAAGTCATCACCACCGGTATTGGGTAGAGTGAGTTGAGATCTGCGTGAGGAACAAGCGATGTGGACTGCTACAAGGCTGCCGAGCGACTGAGGAGCGGAGTGCGGCAACGAGCCACTCTGCCTCTGCCGCTCGGCACCGCTGAACAGCCGTGAGTCGACTGGCTCGGCAAGTCACGGCTGGTCGAGCTAGAGCAGTGCTCACTGCTCGATGATCGCACGCGGGGTCGGCATCTGGCGGCGTGTGGTAGAGGCACCAAGTGCAGTGCCATTCTAGCAGAATGAATTAAAGAGCAAAGCCAGTCTCCTCTCTTTCTCCGCCAACTCACGCGCAGAATCGCTCGGTGAGGGGACCTGAGAATTAATTAAGCCCAGTCGAGTGAGACAGACATCACCAACAGCAGCAGCAACGAGCAAGACGAGTGGAGTCAATCGAGAGAATCGGCCAGAATCGATTAGTGTGCTGGTGAGCGCTTAGTAAACCCCTCTTAGAACCGTGAGACCACATTGGAGCTAGAAACGAATCGGCAAGACAAATCCACGCCCGTTAGATGGGTTCCAGGAAGAAGCACGAGTCAGCTGACCAGAGCACCAGACCATGACCGGCAAGTGGTCATGTCCGGTTTGCCTCGAGTTTGCGCAGGCCACTGGTAGAACGATGGTAACGGCAACAAACAACAAAAAACAACAAACGAATTATGGCCAGCCCCAGCAGAGTCGTCGGGGCGAGAGCTCCCGCGTGAGATGGTTTTGTTCGCAGACTATATAAACCAGGCAGTGAGGACAGCCAGTGCCAGGACAAAGTCGAGCAGTGTCTGGTTAGAAAATGCGCCGGTGGCCAGTTAGTTGGGATCTCGGGTAGTCCAGTGCTTGGCCAAGTTTGTGCGGGTAATGTGGTAGCTGGGCAGCAACGAGGCAACCAAGTCATTATAATCAATCTACCAAGCAGTACCCAAAAGGCCTGAGATGCACTTCAAAATCATCCGACAACTGCGTGCGCGAAACAAAATATAATGGGAAGTACAACATTAGTAGGAGAGATGCAGCCTGTGTTGGGCACGGGTTCAGTCGTATTCGTGTCGAGGCCGTTTCACCATACATTTGTGAACTTATGTTTTGTCAATTTAAATTAGGTTTTGGTAGATTAAATTGCTTCAAGTTAGAACAAAAGTTATTCAATTTTAAACATAAGATTTAAAAGTTCGATTATAAACCAATCAGTAGACGACATTATTCTAAGTAAATGGGGCAAAAAATAAATCTTACAAACTGCAGACAGAAAACCTGGTGAAAAAATTGCACAAGTGTTGGGCTAAAAAATAGCAAAAAAATGCTGGTTATTGTAGGGCAGCGTACCCGCCCTGGAACTACTAATTCGGCGAGAGACGAGGCGCGACGGGAGATTGCTCCAAATGGAACATGTTTGGCGAGCGCAAATATTGGTGAGCATCGCAGTTGTGCTCTCCCAAAACGGCACGTGGTGCGTGCCCCAATGCAAATCGATCCAGAGTTGAGCTCGGCGAAGTAATTCTGTGTGGTACTGGTAGGGCAAGCACGCTTAATATTGGTTTCGTCCGTCGAGAATGGGTCTAGTCAGAGAAAGCCTGGAGAAAGTTGGCACATTTTTGGTGACCGGTCTGGGTACTTTAAGCGCGTCTGTAGCCAGAAATGACTCAAGCAAGCAGTGCAAGAGCACCAATACCGAATGTATCAATTGCCACTGGAAACATCGTTACGCACATAGCCGCAAGCTTATAAATTTTTCATTAGAAACAAAGAGACTTCGTAGACAAGTCGCACCAGGCGCCAGACCAACAAGCGTGGTTGATATTAATCACCGATGTCGGTGGACCACAACGACTCATGTCAAGTGAGTGAGTAAAGTAACTAGGGGGAGGACGGAGACAGAGAGGTGTCGCGCGGATGGCATCAGTCACCTATGCCAGGGGAGAGCGGTGACGGGCCAGTTCTGTGTTTTGACACACCACGCAGATTTGATTAATTGACCGGTCAGCTCGACGGCCATATCGAGACAGCATGGAAGCAAGCAAGCACGCATATCGGAAGCTCGCACAATCTTATACTTAGACTTAAACTTGAACAAGAGATCAAATACAAGTTTAAGCTTGAAATTCGTAGTGTTTTTAAATTTAAAAATTCCCATCGCTTTTAAAAGTAGTTGAGTCTGATCGCTTTCATTTTAAAACTTAGTTGCAGTTTGAAGCCACTTACCTTAGTACGAGACGTTGTCACAGTGGCGGTAGGATGATCCTGCAAGTGCCTTTGGTGCACTACTGCGCGTCGCCTTGTGTCCTTAATGAGGTCAAAGAGATGAGGCCGCTCGGGACCGGTGGCGTCGCTATCCTCCTGGTCCTCGTCGCTCGAGTCCGACTCAGAGGGAGACAAAGAGTGACCGAATCTGCCTCGCCTCCTAGCAGTAGCTGGAGAGGCGGAGGAGCCGTCACTGTCTGCCTGGGTGGCGTCGCTCTCTTCCTCTTCCGATGACTGCTCGTCGTCACTGTCCGCCTCCTCATGTTCACTGCTCTCGTCCTCGCTGGTGGCAGTAGAGGCGGTGGCACGTAGATTTTTCCTTGTTTTCCCTTTCGCTGCCACTGCACCACGGTTCTTCACCTTGCCAGAAGCTGCACACACTTTTCCTTTCGTTACTTTACTCTTGGTCTTTCGACCGATGGCAGCTTTCTTTTTGTTGGCCGCAACAGCAGTCTTCTTCTCGTTCGCCTTGATTGGTTTGCCGGCAGATGCCTTCTTGGCTACCGCTAGGCATTTGTAGCAAGCCTTCTGACCCTTGGGGTGCTTGTGATTGCATCTGGCCACTGCATTTTGCGCATTACGCCCGGCTATCGATTTCCGGTTGGCAGGTTTAGACCGTTCATCGTTCTCTTCCTCGTCAGACTCTTCATCCGACTGCTCTTCATCTGCACTTTCCTCATCGCTAGACACCTCGCGCGGTGCCTTGCCCTTCTTGCCACGTTTGGCCATCACTGTCTTGCTGGGTTTCTTCTTAGCGGGCGAGGTGCGCTTGTTGGACTTGTTGGCTGTGGCACGTGACCGGCTTGCTGAGTGCGTCGATGAAAGACAAGTGGTGTCCGCGTCTGAGTCCTCCTCCACATCAGACTCTTCGTCACTGGTGCGTGGATCGCGACACACTACTATCACACTGTCGGTAGGCGTTGCCAGTTGGACCTCGTTTGGGTCAGGAGGTAGATCCAAGTTGAGAGTTTCCAACTCGCGGTCCAACTGTTCTTTACGATCGCGGTCGTGCTCCAACACAGAACGCTACATGAGGTAAGAGAAAAAAGACAAGAAATAACAATTAGTGACTCAGTTGTGACAGATGCCAACAAAGGGACCACCGAAACCGACCCGAGACAATCAATTCCTTCTGACCAAGACGCACTGCTGGCGACAAGAATGGGCCGCACGGATCGGCACTGATTGTCTACTCATTACTGGCCATAAACATCAGTCATTCGTGCCAACAATGGACCGAGGCGCGCGCCGAGTGAGAGAGCAACTCACAGAGACAAACTGCAAAGAGCGCGAGCAGGCAAGAGAGAGAGAGAGAGCTGAAGCGGTCGAGGCGCAGGTTATGGGGCAAGCTATGCATGACATCAATGACTCTCTCGGCTAGCGCACTCTCTGCCATTTTTCGGTCATAGAGCTTGCCTCTGCGCTAGTCGGTGAGAGAGCGAGTTCGAGAGAGAGTCAGAGACCGCAGAGAGCAGGTAAAAACACGTTTGCCGATGATTGTCCGTGCTGCGCCGACCGACTCTCGCGAACGCTGTCCGGGTGCGTTAAGCCTCTCGTGCTAGCTCTGGCTCGCTCCAACGCTCGACTCAACGCGCACGAGCGAGAGGCCGGTCATGAGGTTTAGTCTAGTTTCGATGGCTATTTTAAGAGATGAGAAGAAAGAGTGAGCCTGTATGCTCCAATCGAGAGAAAAGCAAAGACTCGGGCGACAAGGCATAGACAGACAAGACGCTGAGACAGCTGAGCAAGCCCAATGAAAAGGAGAGATGAAATTGGAGAAGCTAGTGAGTGCCACTATGGACCCGAGACAGTTTCTGCTCGAAAACACATACACACTTGCCCAATGACACTGTCCGGTGTTGCATGGTGAATAGGGCGTGTCAGTGACAAGCGAGCACTACCGCCGCGCTCGACAAGTGCCACATTGATCACCCGATTAGCTACCAGGTGAGAGAACGAGAGATGAGCACGCCCCACCGGTGATTGCACCGTCAGACTAAACACACTCACGCTTACTCTATCACACTGGCTCACACACACACTTCAAATACCGTCATCATCATCACCATCCACCATTTTAACTTCAACCAAGCACAAAGGTCAGGGATGTAAAGCACACACGCAATAATGATTCCATTGGAGAGGACTAACCAACCCGACCATTGATTACAATTGAAGATATGATAGGAATTATAGATTGAGAGCATAGGATATATTATTTAAAAAATAATAATTGAATCAATCTAAGCCATGTAACGTATCATATATCAACCAATTATATATCATATACACATCTAACATTTTCAAAGTTTATGACAACATTCCCAGGTCAAACTTAATCATAGTCAATAAGAATTTAATCTACTGTGTTTAGTAGTGGTTGCAATATGAATCCAAGTCAACTCGCAACAAAAGTATTTTCTAATCCATTTATAAACTAATTACTAAACACTTTAAACAAAGCAGTGTAGTATAAACAAACCGGTAATACATTTTAGATAACTAGTCTGCTACACAAGCACCATAAAACAATAGTGACTAATGTGAGAATGTGACTTTTTAATAATACAAGTGAATCTAGTGGCCAATAATTAGAATATATACCCAAGTAGCAGTATCCCCGTGAATGATTCCAGTCTCGAATCAAATAGACTCTGTGCAATACAATAAAAATCCTTCACCACTCGTTCTCCTGAGAATTCTCCTTGGTGACGCAGTATACTGTTTCAAGATATCGACAAAACCTTCAGTGCTTGCACAATGACAACACTACCTCTTCTCATCTATGTTCATTTCATTAGTACTTCCCACTATTATTGGATTATTACGATACAACAATAACAATTATAATTGAATTTAACATGTGTAGAATAACAGTTTTAGATCATATATTTCTACCTAGTAGACGCACAATTCCAAGCCAAATATATAAACATACAAGAGATAAAAATCGAGAAGCGATCATTTCAATGATAGTGTCACAATGCTATTATGGTAATTAGATTATTGTCAGTCAGCTTTGTTACAGTTTCAATAGAAAGAAAAACAGAATCTTTTTAAAGAGATTTGTGATTTGCATCATTGATACTAGTGTGTCAACCCGATCTCACGTGATGCTATTTGTCCTTGAAAATTGGCAATTAGAGTTGATTTCACTTATGGGGATTTGTAAACTCACTCACCACTAGAATTGCTCACCTCTCCCTCCCCGACAACCAATCTTCTCTATTTATCGAAACTCGGTACGAGCGAGAGATCGATAACTTAAACTAATTGGGTGCATCCGAAGTAAGCCAAACAAAGTGCTAATTTACCAATCGCCGCTGGTTCTCGCCTTTCTTGCACGCGCGGCATAGAAGAAAAGCACGAAGGCGCAAAGCGAATGACTCAATCTAAACTAGGCATCAAGCATCCACACACACACACAAAACTTGTGTGAGCAAATAGCATTTGGAATGAGACTGACACAATGTCAACTCTATGCTCGTTCTCTCTCTCTCTCTCTCTCAAGCGGGGTGGTCTCGTTTCGATGCATAACAAATCGCAAAGACCTGGGAGGGAGCGAAAAGCACGCGAGAGGGACAAATCTAATCATTCTGCCAACTCCTGAGAAGCTAGGTTGTTGGAAAAGAAATATGCCAACAACAAACGAGAACGGACTCGGTGCGCATAGAGGTAATCTAAATAGTGAAACGTAACAACTCGATCGGCTAGTCTCATCATCACTACTACCATCATCGAATCAAGACACACAACACACACACTTGCGGACCTAATAAAGCCAACTGACAATGTAAACTGATCAAGTCGGCACACACGCTAAAGTAAACTGTGATGTGCAAACGCGCCCCTTTTGTGTGTGTGTGTGTGTCTTTGCGAGATCAAGATCAACAAATTAGATCATCACAAAGAGCACCCACTGATCCGAAGTGGGGGATACTGCTCCGACTACTAAGAAGCCCATGTTTACTCCAAGTGTGAGCAAGAGGCCCAAAGAGATTTTGTTGTTGAGAAGATAATTACTCTATTCGAAAACGACCACCGAGAAACATATGTAAAAAAATATTGTAAGAAACAAACGAGATTTAAGATCAAATTGAAATAAGGTCTTGGCACGTGATCGACTTATTTGTTTATATATTATCATGATCGATAGCATAAAAATAAAAGATATTTGAAAGTGTAATTGCCAGCTACACAATCATTGGCGTAAATTGAGAATCAACCACAAGTTATTACCGTAGATGAACCGATAGTTACTGCCTAGTAGATCGTGATTGCCCCACGCTTGTGTTCTCTCTGTGTTGTAAGATTTTGGTACCAAGGGCAATTTACTCGAATGGTGTTGTTGTTTCTCTAAACTTTAAAATTTCACAATTTATTCACTCAGTTATTTTCGTGTTGTTTCATAAAAGAGTATGAACAAAAACCTATAAGAAAAGTGGAAGGAAGCAAGAAAAGTCGGGCACCAACGCAGACAGGCACAAGAAAAATCAGTTAGTTGGAACTCAAAAGGCAAAACTCGGTAGTGGCCGCGATCTGCTCGTGCTGTCACTCTGAACTTATCAAGAGACTCCGGTGTGTATGTGCCTCTTCCGCTATGCTGGCTGGCAAAGTTATTCGATTTGTGAACTGGTTAGGTGCTTGTGAGTACAAACACTAATGAATATGAACACTACCATTTTGTCTCATGAAACTCATCGTCGGGTGCAAGCGAAGCGTCTCCCGGAGTCAATTTGACTCATTCAATCAAAAACTATCTCGTTCTCTTCCTCCCTCTCTCTCTGTATATCTTACAACCAATGTGAGTGATTAAAGAGGTATGATTATGTGGGCCGGTCTCGAACCTAAATCCTCAATCGATGGCATCGCGCGCACTCCTAGTCGTCCACAAATTGGCCAAATGACTGACATTGGCCGATCGAGTTGTCGTTGTCGCTCTCAGTGCCGTGCAGCAGTACATCTCGCTCGAAACCAATCAAGCCCGCTTTACAACCAATTTGTGTTTCTCTTCCAATGTCTCTCCCTCTCTCTTTCTATGTATGTGATGCCAGAGTTAAGTATCTCTCTTCTCGTTTTGAGCTAATTCTAAGAAAGACTCAATCCCTCGTCGCCTAATAAAACAGTACCAACAAGTTGTGAAACTTTTCGTATTTTTAAATCAATTTTCTCCTTCTCTGTTCCTTCCGATAGTAATCTTATAAAACAAAAAAATAGTCTCTGGTTTCAATACAGAAAAGCTTAGTATGGATCGGATAACTTAGTTTGATGTGTCTATGTGGCTTGTGTAGTGGTCAGTGCACATCAGGGGCACTGGGATCGTCTTCTGGTGGTCGGCAGCTAATCGAATTGTCTCAAAGCGCACCTCTTCCCTATACACCAACGTTAACATAGAGACCAATTAGCTGACGACGACCAGACTCGCATACATCTCTCACCCAAACCCAACTAGAGACAGTGCAAGTAAGGGATCGGAGCAAGTCGGGCTCACAAGCGACAGTGCCGAGGCATATGCAGACCAGACACGCGTGAGGCAGCAAGGCACCAGAGGGCCAGTTCAGGCTATATGAGAGCGAGGGCGCCGGGCACAGCACTCGGTTCCAATTGTCACTGTCTATCTCGATCTGTCTCACTCTCCGCTCTCCCACACTCGGCCGACCGAACGCGGAGAGTTCCATTCAATTGCAACCTAACCAAATAAAACGATTTTCCGCCTAAATTTGCGATGCTAACTAGCAAGGCCAATCCGGCCAGCGCTAAGGGGTATCGCTGGCGTCAGGCAGATGAACTGTGCCAACTCAGCTAGAGCGCCTACAATAATAATGGATAATGAAACACAATCAAATGGTGGATAAATCCAGGGCCAAGTCACGATGAGCAGTGGTTAGCTTTTGACAAGCATGCTGACTTACCATGAGATCGTTGGCGTTATCGAAGACCTGAAAGGCAAATCCTTCCAGTAGGCACTCGTAGTAGTCGATAACTCGAGGTGGCCCCGATGGTGTACTGCTGTCCTCTTCTTCCTCATCATTTGACGTTTCGATCACAGAAGATTGACTTGGTCCAGCCGCCATATTTTCAGACGCACTTCTTGACTCTCTTGGGGCTGAAGCTGCTCGGGATTTCTCTGCTTTTTTGCCACCCCTGTTATTGTTATTACCCGAGGGCGCTTTCGAAGTGGAAGCGGTCTTGGCCTGTTTGCCAGCAGCTACTGGTGGTTCAGGAAGCGGCTCTGATGGTGGTGGTGCCTTGTTGGCCGCACCCGAAATCTTCTTCTCAGCGGGAAGATTCTGCACACAGACCTGTGGCTGCTTAGCCGCACCAGCTTTACCAGCCTGCTTGCCTTTGGCTTTTTCCTTGAAGAACTTAAACTCTTTGGGCTTTGGTTCTTCGACAGCAACCGGAGCTTGACTTAGAGAGTGTGAAAGAACCTGGGACGAAGACGTGTTGCCGGTTGCGATAGCAGATTTGTCGAGATCACGGCTGACTGTCGCCAGTGTTAGCGAGGATGCGGTGACAGTGGCTCCATTGCAGGCGCCAGCAGTGCCCCTGGCAGCCGTCACTGCTGCACACAGGCCATGATCGACGTTCTGATTGTGCGGCGTGTGATTTGCACCATTGTTGCCTAGTTGGTGTTGCTGGTGATGATGATGCTGATGGTGGTGGTGCACCGTGGGCGACGCTTTGGCGCCAACGAGCGTCGGGGCTAGCTTTCTACCGGCTGCCGACTCCCCGTTTGGACAATTTACACAATGCTGCTGCATCAACGACCGCGGTGGTGACCGAAGCCGTGGAATGTCCCTCTCCATCGTAACGTGGTTGAACGGCGGCACCGGATGCGGAATGGACGGCAATTCTTTGCAATGAGTTTGAACAACAGTTGGCTCTCCATTTGAACAATTTTGCACATTGTTGGGTGACTGCTGCTGGTGATGATGATGGTTCCGGCCCCGTCCATTGTTGATTCCGTGGTGTGGCGAGGAATCACGTGCCAGAAGGTTCTTCTTGTAAGGCAGCGCAGTGGCTGGGGTGATGTGGGGCGTGAGGGATGACCCCTCAGCCCCGATCACCTTGCCATGGGTTTGTGGTGATGGCTGAGCTGTGGCCTGCAGCCGGCCAAGGCCTGTTGCGGCGAGAGGCGTTGCGGCGGATTTCACGGATCTCGGCGTGCCCTTCACGCCGCCGTTGGTCGCACTGTGATTTGAGCTACTTAGGCTACCAAGCTGAGGACTATCGTGGCCTGGAATGAGCAAAAAAGGGTCTTTGAGAAAACAACTTACTAGTTAATTTTGTTGCATATTTATTGAGAAGCTACTGATTGGTGTAAAAACAAACTTTCCATCTATTCCTAGATTTAATAAAAATGGGTCTTTTCATAAAAGTCCACGTTATGTAGGAACTTTTCCACGCTAATTGATAAGTTCCCGCTACTTTGTCTGAGAAAGATCTCCCTTGAAATCACCTTTAAATGGCACTGCCTTGTGCTTGGCAGCAGCAGCAGGAGTAGTGCCCAAGAACTGACTCAACTGCTGCTGGATCGTCAGCCCAGAGGCATTCTGACCAGCTTGGTGTGATGACTTGGCGCGAGATAAACTGGTAGCCGAGGTGTTCTGTTGCTGCTGTTTCTGGCCTGACTCGATGCTCGAGATCAACAGCGGAAAGGCAGTGGAGCGGCTGCCGGTCTGCGGTGCTGGCGAACCGGAAATGGCGCTGAGCGAGGTAGGCGAGTGACTGACTGCGGGTGAAGCTGGTGCCGGGTGATGATGATGGTTGTGATGGTGATAGTGGTGTTTCAAGGCGTGAGTCTCCATTCAGATCATTGCCGAGCGTGGGGCAGAGTGAGCAAAATTGCTCGTCTGTGTGCTCCAAAAGTCGATTGCTGTGTCTTTATTGAGACGATCGCTCAGCTCGTGTCGCAACAAGCAGAGATGAATTCAATTAGCCAACTCCAAATGAGTAATCAACACAATAACTTTCTTGCCAGTAACTTTCTCGTCGTGTGATCACTTCTTGTGAAGGTTACTCGATCTCTGCTTCTAGGTCCCAAACTGTAGACGAGTTAAACATAACAGAACAAGAACAGCAAACCAAGACAATAGCTCGCAGTGTGCGCTCGTGCTCAAAGACCGATTCTCTTTATTCAACTGACGGAAGATGTTGCGAATCACACACAATATCAATAAACAATGAAGCAGAGTGGGGGGCAATTGTGACTCGATCGAGAATCGGGCGAATGATCACTCACAGTGCGACACGAGTCTTGTTGGGGCAAAGCAAAACACGGAAACACCAGAAAGCAGATCGGTAATTGGATCGAGGGGACGTGTCTGGGCTGCTTGGTGCTTGCAGTGCAATCTCATACACTGAAGCAGAAGAGATGGCACTATGAGAGGGCAACAATCAGCACCGCTTGACGTGAAGTGCTGTAACCGGTCATTGGAAGGGATGAGTCAATTCTTCACTACCCACTAAACACACACTAGATAAGAGCTGTACAAAAGGTGTCAGTCATCAGGAGGAGGGTAATCGAGTCCAAATTAGCATCATCGATCACTGGAACATGTGCACTACTATGAAAATGCAAAGCACCCAAAATGATTTTACTCAAACACTGAAAACTTTGTTAGTAAACAAATGAAAGAAGAAATCCCGTTTAAGAAAGAAAACCAGTTGGACGCGAGGTCTCGACTTGAAAATCCCTTGAAACTACCAAATCGATTCAGGTAAAGAGCTGGTGAAAGGATGCTAATGTGCTGTGCTGAAGCATGTGTGACAAGGCAGCTAATGCACGCAACACTTTTCAGCCTCACTCACACACAAATGAATCACACAAACACAAGGTGAGGCTGGAAGATCGATGAAGTCGAGATGAATGAGGGCTGGTGAAATGGGCCAATGATGAATTCAGGATCGATGCGACAATTGATTCGGGATGAGTTCAAGCGGAGCGTGCTAGATCTCGACCACGATGGGGCAGACAACAGAGGCCAAGTGGGATTGTGTGATCAAGAGTGCGAGTGACGACACCTTGCCTGTTCAAGCACTAACCAGAGACTGGCAGGGCGCGAGAGGCGAGCCACTGGCAGCGACAAAGCGCGACCACGGCTCGGCGACAGCACTGAACAGAGAGAGAGCTAGGGGAAGTGGCACACCACGCATATTGTTGTGCCACACCAAATGCGCACGCGCTGTGCACGAGGTCCACAACAATAAGTATGACCTCGGCAAGTTGTACACCGAGGCACAACAATGTTGAACCTACCACACAGACACACCGAGCAGCACTACTCACCGCTCGGCACTGCAGCAAGTTCACTCGACTCTAACTGAGGTCGGCACAGCCGTGGAGGTGCAAGAATTCGCTTGGTCTCACGCGCATGCTCTTTCCTATGCTCTATGTACATTTCTTCTCTTCTTGCTAGAGTCTAGCAGCTTGAGAAGACTTCCAGTAGAAGTGTGCTCAAAGTGTAGTGCAGTAAAAAGCGCAGTGACGCATTAAGGGAGCGACGCCGTCAAGTAGAGTCGATAGGTTAACACTATCGAGAAGTGTGCTTGCCAAGCCTTGCTCTGTTTTCTAGTGTTGGGTCTGGTGTAGCAAACAGATAGTAGTGCTTCTACCACGCTCCACTCTGGCAGTGTCGCATTCTCGCCTCCACCACACTCCACACCGACCACTGGTGGTGGAGTAGCCAACGGCCACCAGCAAAGCTAGTCACTGACGTATAGCCAACACATATTCACATACTGCGTTACTTATAGCTTATATCTAACCGATTTGAAGAGCATGGACAAACAGTCGAGGTTCGTCACCAACCAGTGATTCAATCAAATTGACCCAACATGTACTGAACATCATCAGAAAACGTTTTCATTGTTGAAAACTAGTCTGTGATAGTATGATCAAGGCAACCCAACACTACACCATTTCTCTCACAAATACGTTTGCAACGAGTAGTCCAAAGGGTAGTCTCTTCTTGTTTCTAAAACTAGTGTTAGGCTACCCAGTAGCTCGACACATGGTGAACTCTTGGCTTGACTTTTGTGCTTGCTCGCTCCCTGGCAGTGAGGCTCCGGCGACGACGGTGCTTCGCTCACTACGCTGCCGACACATACAAGACAGAAGAGAGAGAGAGAGAGAGAGAGAGAGCTGACTCGCCCGTGCTCGCGACGTGCTGGCACTGTCGGGCTCGCTCCCTCTCTCTCTCTCTCTTTCTCTCTCTCGCTTTGCAGTCGTTCTCCCTCTTCATAGCCTGGCCTGGCTGGCGCGCTATCTGCCAATTGAAATGTCAGTGCATAAGGTTTATTTAATCTTGTCGGGCCACATCGCGCACTCACAGTCGACCGTCAGTGCCCGTTCACACTGCCGATTTGGCTCCATACTTCCATCATCAAGTCAAGCACAAATTGTATTGCAACACCAAAAAAAACTTGGGTCCTTGGGGCAAGTGGAATCAAAGACAGTTCAAAAAACCACGACGTACTTTTTTAGTAGGAGATATAAACCACAACCATGAATTAGAAGCTAGTTGATTCTTGTTGAGTATATGATTCTTATTCTAGCGTGGTGTATGTTCCACGGTCAGCTGGGTGGTTTCTGCTTTTGGCAAGGAAGAGTGGGAGAAATGCGATGACTCTCCATTTCATTCGGGTGGCTCGAACACAAAGGGCACGATAGCTGACGCGCGGACCTCCTGGGATTTGGCAGCCCAAGACCGCCCGCGGCTGAAGCCATCCGGTCGATCTAAGGCCGACCCTTCGGTGGTGAATCAACTCGGTCGGTGGGTCTGTGCCCGCACGAGCCGAGCTCGTCAGCATGTCGCGCTTTGTCCTAATTGGCGTTTAATTGAAAGAGTAATGTGTGTGTGTTGTGATGTTCAAACACATTGTGCACCCGAGCTCGCACTAATGAATGTGAGACACTGATCCAACCAGTGAGATCTAACGCGCTAACCATGATCTCTCCAGATCGAGTGATCACAATATTATTATATAATAATCACTTCGCACGGACTTCACTGGCCAATTGATTCAGGCCCACTCTACTTGGCTACTTGCTTCAAGGCGAGAAAGAGAGAGAGAGACTAACAAAAACTAACTCGACTTTGGAGCTTGTCACGAGCCATTTAGTTCTAAGGCACTTTGCTGTACCATCCGGTATTGAACATAGACTTGCAAACGTCTATTTAACGGAGCTCACCAGTTCGTTCTTTAATGTGTATCGCTTCGGATTTAGACTTCTTCAAAACTTCGCTTGACGCCGTTAACGAGCTCGAGGCGAGGGCGAACCCTACCAATTACCTGTGCTTTGAAATCTTCAAATTAGAGAGAGAGAGAGAAGAGTCTCCAGCGTCTTACTTTAGTGACTCACTCACCATGGGCACTGTTGACAATCGGCTTTGTGTCACCCTAAAGTAGATTTTGTCAATTAGTTAATTTGAAAATAAACTTTATTATTTTAAATTTATTATATTTTTTACTATAAAGTTTAATTGTAACACCAAATTCCAAGTTTCTCATCCTTATTAGAGGTGGGTGAAGAACAACAGAAAGAGAGAGAGAAAGAGAGAGAGAGAGATGAGAATTAACGGAAGTAATTTGTTGCGGGGACACAAAAGAATTAAGTTATATACACACTTGATAGAGTGGTTGAGAAGAGTTTAGAAGAGAAGAGAAGAGATTGTCATCGAATCACGCGCATGTTTTTACACTTAGTAAACCTTGTTAGCGAAAACAATTGTTTATTTGTCAAAATGCACGATACAATGAAACAAACAAATCTACTACTACTACTAATAAGAAGCAAACCTAATAATAAAAATTCTAGTTGTTCCCAAAGTCTTTTTATTATTAAAGTTTTTTATTTTATTTATGAAGTTAGACTATTTTGGAAATTTTCGTTTTTTAAATAAAAAATTCTGACACAATTAAATGGAAAAATACTGAATTCTAAAGCAACTCTTTATCTACTTTAATAAGATTGATAAATCGGTTTAGACTAAAAAGAGAATTGAGTCAAGTTATCCATTACCACAAAATCAAAAGTCTAAAGTTTTTAAGCTAATTTATCGCATTTTTGGTGAAAGTTATTTAAAAAAACTCTAACATTTGCAAATAAAATTTTACAACTATAAAAAACTTAGTTCGGTAAACTATAGAAATATATTTTTACATTTTAAAACCCACCCAAAAAGTACCATACTAAATGAGGAACGTCTACAAAATAGACATTCGCACAAAGTAAGTACAATCTATACTGCAAATGTTTTGTTTATAGCATTATTATTATTATAGAACATTCGAAAAATTTACTATAATTTAAATCTGCTATTTATAGAAATCGATTAGTTTTATTAAAGTTTGCAATAATTTGACAACAAAATCTCTTTCTATAGATTTAAACCGAGATTTAAACTATCGCATATTCCACGCCGTGTGTGATAATTAATTTCAAATACATTTTATTATAACGATAATGACTTATGAATAGACTTAATAGACAACCATTAAAATTGTTTGACGATTTTATTCTCTTTTTTAAGAGAAAATTTAAAAATAAATACAATTTGAATTAATTGTATTTATTATACACAAATACAATAGAAAAGTTGAACATGTGATGACAAGCAGTCATTTTTTAAACTAGAACCCAAATCTGGAGTTTTCCAGTGAAGATGTGTTTTTTACGAACTGAAATCATATAAAAAAGATGAAAAGTATAACTTGAGTTCAATTTGTTTTTTTTCTGTTTTGTATGAATAAATTTTTCCATTTTCTTTCGTAAAGTTGACAACGATCTAAATTGGGTGACTGGTGAGATTTTGCCATTTTCGATCAAAATTCGGCAACTTTTATTTCAGAAAACTACTAAACGTCAATGAAAGTTTGGAAAAAATTATTGTTTTTCTTGGAAAACAACGATTTTTCTTGATTTCACACTTTTGAGCAGTTGTTAAGATGTTCTTCAGTATGAGCCTACCATAATACAAAGAACTAAATTGATGGCTCATGAAATGTTTGATCTAATTAGAGATTAATTGTTTCCTCGAATTAGATGGCCTCTATGTCTGTCTGTGTGTGTATGTGGGTAGAGAAGGCAATCAAGACACTGGGAGAAGGACTAATTGAGCATGCTTATGGAGCCTCGGGCGACAATATCGGAAAATGAAACAGAGTCAAGTAGACATCCCAAAACATTGAATTGGATATCAGTGAGAGTTTGACTTGTGACTTACGCTCTTCTCTCTCTCTCTCTGGGTTGCTCTATCTGTCGGTGCGACAAGACCTCGAGACAAGCCGAGAATGAATTGAAAATCGTTTGTTTGGGGAAAAAGGAAAGTATGACGCTCGGCGCTCACTGGACCGATCGGTGGCTCGGGCGCAATCGATCTCAACTCGAGCTCTGCTTCTCTTTTTCTCTCTCTCCCCTTTTTCAGTTCCTCCAACGCACCCACCCGCACACTGGTTCTCTCTCTCTCTCTCTCTCTCTCTCTCTCTCTCTCTCTCACTCCCGAACGCCATTACGTGCACAATTCTTTCCGCTTTATCCAAACTCGCGTTCGGCAAGTACTATGGCAATTTGTGGCCTATCGGAGCCACGAGACTCTAGTAAAAGCAAGCCCGAGCTCGAGAGTGAGTTTCTCTCTCTCTCTCTCTCTCTCTATTTCTCATCGAAGCTTGCCAGCAACTCTCCAAACTAAAATCAAGTTCCACAGATTCAACGACTCCCGTCGCTGCCTCATCGCCGCTACCCACCACTTCCACTGAATCAATGAGGGAGGGAGAGAGAGAGAGAGACTCAAACTCACCAATCTAAACGTCTCTACTTTTTTTAGTGAATCGTGTATGTGTGCTATCGTAATGCGATTGACATTTTACTACCACTCGTGTGTGTGTGTGTTCCAAACATATTATTAGAACTACACACGAGTACGAATGTATGCGTACAAGTGTGTGTGTGTGTGTAGGCCTTGTAGCGTTGAGTTCCAAGTTCCAAGCAAACCAAATACTGAGGGTGGTACATTTTGCTTTATTTTCTGGGAAAAAATTATTTTTAATCACAAAATTTTTAAAGCAGGATTACATAGTGTTAATCGTTTCTTGTTGCAACAACAAGTCTCGTTCATACGCAGACAATTTGCAACATCGTCGACTCCGAACGAGATAGAAGTGGATTTCGAGAGTGGGGTGAGAAAAGAGATAAAACGGGAGAGGTTTAGCCGGGCGGAACCCAGAACACACTTTTGGCAGGGTTGTCTGCACTGCGCAGAGAGAAAGAAAGATTGCGATCGAATCAAGCGCCCTGTGTTCGTGTTGTTGTTGTTGTTGTTGTCGTCGGCGTTGTCGTGGTGAGTAGATGTCCGAGAAAGAGAGTGGATCAGGTTACTGGAGTTGGTCTGGTGTCTCGCCCGAGATGCGCCACGCCCGATAAGTTTGTGCGACTCGCCAGATGCTGCGCAAGCTGTCATCACCAGCGTGGCACATCTTGATAGACAGAGAGAGAATGAGTTTTGGGTTAGCTTGATTCACAATATTGTTTCTGCACGTGACGCGCCACTGTTTGTTCCACGGTTTCTGGTTTTGGCAAGAAAGAGAGGAAGAAATACGCTGCCTCGGTGTAGGAAGTCTCTTGCCGGTATCTAGATACAAAATCCAACGTGTTGTATCCTCTGATCTATTGGCAAATCTTCGATAAATTCAATTTTGATAAGAAGACTAGACTCGACACTTGTATGAGCACATTTGCACATTGAGAAAACTGTTATGGCTGGGAAAAAGGAAAAAACTTTTAGAGCATGTTTTTTGCCTATTACGGCTACTCGAAGCTAGTCTTGCCGTTTTCCCAGGAACCTTTTACGATAATTTGGATCAGCGTTAGCTTCCTAATATATTCAGCCAAGACAAAGATGTGAATCGTCTGCGGATTTGTTTGAAGTCTTGTTCACAAAATGAACACTTCTTTTGCGCTCACAGTACCTTCTCAAGTTTGTAAGCCTCTTGCCATTATTAACAAATTAATAATTAGTTACAAGATAATTATAATTTTAGTATATTTAGTAAAGCGACTACCTAACGGTATCTAAATGCATTGCCAAAATCTATCGGTAATGAGTACTAATAAGATGTTTATTCTTCTTCTCATTGATATCACTTAGGAAAACTTCTCACGATTCAAAAATTTACAAATGCGGGCCATTCTATAGTCTAAATTTTAGGCTAAAACAAACTTAACTTGCCTAAAAGAGTCTTGGAGTAAAAGGAAACTTGCCTCATTTGATAGACTGAGAAATGATTTCATAGACGGCCAGTTTCTGCACGTGACGTTTTTTGTCTGGTACTACGGTTCTGCTTTTGCCATTGATTTCGATGAAGTCACACCACTGCACTATTCCGCTCTGAGTGGATTAGTTAGGCCCAAGCGGGTCACCACTGGCTGCTCTATTTTGCACAGTTTTGCACTGTTTTGAACAGTGCCCGGTAGAAAAGTGAACGAGCGATCGATCCGAGGCCACTCTCTCTCTCTCTCTCTCTCTCTCTCTAGCTCGGTGCGAGCTCGAGAGTGCCGCACAGACACTGCCACTCGGTTGGGCCACTCATTTGGTAATTGGGCCGCGCCGCTTGCTCCACCACCCAACTTGCCAAGGACAGCAGCAGACGAGACACGGGCCAAGAAAAAAAGGAAAAAAGTACCAAAAATCCCAATTGAGACAACACCGAGAGGGCCGAGTATTGGAATTGCAAGAGTCTCTCCCTGGTTCTCTCTCTCTCTCTCTCTCTCTCTCTCTCTCTCTCTCTCTTTCGCCTTGTTTAAGTCTCGTTTTTCACGTTTCGACACTCGACACGCCATTTGTCACCGAGCACGAGTGCGCTTGCAATGACAACTGCTGCTTGCTGATGCTTTTCCCGAAACGCCCACTTTTTACTTGGCATCTGTCATCTTTTTTAGCGGAATTTTTTTTATATCTCACTATTGGTTTGGCAATGATGATACTTTAAACTATATAAATATTTGCACAGATTCCCACATTCAGGCAAATTAACTTCTAGGCCATTAACCCAAAATGTGATTTTGATTAACGTTAATACAATTTACATTAGGTTTTTTATTGGTTATGCTGAGCACATTTTAATGTGCCACTTTTCGCTACTAGACACTCGGATTGAGAAAAAATCCAAATTTTCTTCGTCATCTTGGGAAATCAACTTGCAATTTGCTACGACCTGTCTATCTGTCTCTTTTCTCCAATGTTTGATAAATTGAGCCTCGCGATAATCTGACAGGTCTACAGCAAAGATGCATGTTGTGTGAAAGTCAGCATTGATCAGAAGAGTTTAAAAACATTGGCTGAGATATGATCATGCAATGAACCAATGACCAACTCATGTTCATTTTCATTCCAATTTCATCAAGTCGAAAACCAGGAAGAAAATGGAAAGTCTGTGCTATTTGAATTTGTTACTGTTGGATCACGGAATATTACGCTAATCCGATTAAACTGTTGAATCCCAGTTCTTTAATTTAAGTCAAACTGTATTCTATACTCTAGAATCTATATACCGTGTAAGAAAATGTAAGTTGTTTTAATTTTGCTGTAATTTGAAATCTTGTTAGCTATCAAACACAAATTGGAAAGCAAAGCTACAATTTACTGACGGCAGTATCGATCGATTGATTTAGTTTCTACTGGAAAAAGTACCCAATAAGTTCAAATAGCTACTAATAGTTAAATTGTTGTGTTAAAATTTAACCCAAATCTACTTAAGATAAAAATGTTTAACTTTAAAACAATTTGTGTGTAACAGATTTAATGTTCTTTTTTGTTTATATATTTTAATAATTCAAAACAAAATTGTTTAAAAGACATATTCTATTTTGACAACATTTTTATATTGTTTTTATCTACATTTGAGTATTTTGACATTCATATCAAACTTTTGATATCTTACTTATGTTTGAAAAATTTGGTGTTTCATTTCAAACACTTTTTGTTAAATAAAAAAAAAGGTTTGAATTTGAATTGTCGGTTTTGAATTCCTATACACACTCTCATGTATACCACCATTAGTGCACTACCGACAAACGAGGTGTAACGCGAGAGTGCCTATGTAAAATTTTCTGATTAATTTATATAATTAATTAACTTAATTTGAAAGTTTAGTTTGGTTTGGCGGGTGTGTGTGTGTGTGTGTGTGTGTGTGTCAAAAACAATCTGTTAACTATTCCGGTGCTCAGAATCCTCTCTCTCTCTCTCTCTCTCTCACCCTCTTGATATGTGTGCCATAGAAAAATGCAAATCGCGACCGTCTTGCCTTGGGCCACATGGGGAATAAAGCGCCCACCCATCCCATCGGTTTGTGTAGATTGAATCGAGCGGCAATTAGCGATCACACGATTTCTCGCCAAACACAGCAACAGAGCAATAGCATTATTATTGAGCTAATTTCAATTCCTGTCAAGAGACTATCGAGCTCTCTCACCGCTAGCTCAATAGCCACCGGTAATTCTATATATCCGCTTATCACCATCATCACTTGAGAGAGAGAGAGAGAGAGAGAGACTTGTGTGTGTATCTTTGTCTGTCTGTTTGAGGTGCATTCAATAATATCGCATATACGACAAAGAAAAATGCAATCGAGCTATGAGAGGATTGAAGAGAGAGAGAGAGAGAGAGAGAGAGAGAGAAACAAATCAAAGGATTTGGAGAATCATTAAAGCAGCACACTCGAATCGACTTGTGCGAGCAGCGGTAGCGATCGGGCACATAGTGTGGCGGTGTGCAAGGCATTCTTTCTCTCTTCACTCACTCGCATACTCTACACTTGCTCAAGCACTCGAGGCTGACGACCCCCTCCCGCAAGCGGCGTGTGAGTGAGATGTGAGCATCGCGAGAGTTGACTTCAACACACAAAAAAAGTGTGAGAGATCAAACCGAATATCACCACCGTGTAGACACACCGAGAGAGAAAAAGATTCGTACACAAAAGTGTTTTATTGTAAACTAGGCTGCTTACATCTCAAAATAAAATAATAAACAAACATCCAAACGGGAGAAGTTGTGGTTGTGATGTGTGCGGATGTGTGTGTGTGTGTGTATGTGTGTTTAACACAGAGCGGTAGGGGAGAGAAGGAGAGGGGAAAACAAGCTTGCCAAACACACGTTAGAGACAAGGCGGGGGAGAAAGAGAGAAAAAAAAGATATCCACTGGAGAGCGCACCCGAGACGAGGTTAAAGCTAATCGGTCACATGGCCTGCTTGGGTTGACTCAGTGTTGCCGCTCAAACCAGGAGCACACCTCAACCAGTGGCCTCGGCGTGCCATTTGACTTATTGTTCACTTTAGGCTCGTTGGAGCTGAGTGAAGGCGTGTGAGGGTGGTGGTGGCTTGAGTAGGGTAGATGAGCTGCACTGGGACTGTCGGGCACCGTCGGGGCACGGATACTCTCCCGACTATTGGAGACAGAGTCGGACGCGGCAGTGGCGAGACTGCTCGTGCTGCTTCCTGTCGAGGCGGTCGAGTTGAGACTAGTAGCGCTCCCCTGGAAACGGCTCTTCGGGCCTGTCGCAAGTTGGTCCTTTGCTTCTGACTGTTTGCGACCACCAAGCGATAGATCGCGACGCTTCGCGTACGGAGAACTTTGTGCGGACTTGCTTGGCCTTGGCAAACTCGACGAATGGTGCCGCCGGTGTTGTGGACTTGGTGCCGTGGTTCGGCTAGCACCGTTCGTTGCGCTTTTCTTTGGCACTTCTTGCTCTACTTGGTTGGCAATTTTGGCGATCGGACTCATTGAAAAGTAGTTCTCATTGCGCAGCTCGATTGATGATTTTTGTTTGGTCAGGTTGGTGGGACGTGCCCGCTGCCTTAGAGGCCCAGCAGAATTTGGCGCTGGTAAACGCCTACTAACAGGAGTAGACTTGTCGCGCTCAGTTGAGAGCGCCAGATAGATGTTGTGTGTGGACTGGTTGCGCGATGCCAATCGGCCAGGTTTATTGGTGGCGTCTAGGCACGGAATGCGCGAGATAGCCAGAGACGAGGTAGACTTGTGCTTGTGCGCTGCCGACAGCGTGCCAGAGCCTGGTTTGGCCTTGGCAGTTTGCGATGGCGTGCAGACACTCGCTTTTGACTTAGGGATGCGCGTTGAGGGTGACGAGTTGGCGTCAGGCGAAACCACTGCTCTTCGTTTGCTCGGACTCGACTTGGGCGGGGCAGGTGGAGGCGTGGAGTGAGGTAAAGGTGAAGATTTGATCTGCCCAAACCCATTCCCGTTGAAGCCTTTTATGTTATTGTTGCGATCAGGTAAAACCAGACTCGGGTATTGAGTGAGTGAAGACGAGCTGGATAGTGACGAGTGGCCTGATGTAGGAGAACTGCTTCCGCTTGGACCAGACTGCAAAACTGGCTCGCTGCACCCGGGCACAGAAGAAAGTGAGGATGAGTCTGAGTTGGAGGAGGTGGAAGCTCGTCGACTTCCTCCGCCAAAGTCCGAAGTGGACAACGAGTTGAGAGCGGTAGTGACAGAGTTTGGTCGAGTGAGGCGTCGTAACGGCACAGGAGATGGGTTGAGTTGGCCTGTCCGCCGACCCCCAGAAGACGGGGACTGCATTGCGCACGGGTCGGACCTAAAGTACATTAATGTTATGTAATGTCCATGCAACTAGATATTTATTCGAATCACTCACCTTTCGAATGTGACCTGCACGTGTGCTGCATTCCTCGTCTGCTGCTGAGCTGCTTGCTGTTGAGATAGATAGACACGAGCCGAATTTGATGTTCGATGACCTGAGTGTGACCAACACGGTTAACTCAATTCGACCAGATAAGGGGAGTGGATGATGTACTTACCAAAACGACACCTACAAGGATCATGTTTCTCGAGATAGTGCTCCAGTGTATCCCTGTGTGTTTGTGAAGAGAAATGAAAAGTGAGAGAATGCGCGGCGATGGTGTGCGCAGCGGGGGATAGATGGCGCGCGCCAGTGGTCAGCGTAAAGTTTTGGCTGTAGCTCGACACAACAAGACTTTCACAACAAAATCACAGAGCAGAGCAATGTGTTCTCTTAATGTATTCTATGTTTAACAAAAAATTTTAAAAAATGTTCTTGCATGTGATTGTAGAGAAAGTATTGTTGTGCGTTGTAGAGCAAAGCAAAGGGTTAGAGCGCGCGATGCGGACGTCACGCCTGATTGACCAAGCAGTGGGGTTGGAACCCCTCTGCCCACCGACAATCGCCATCGAGATGACCGCTCATGCGGACAGGCCCATTGTGTAGTGCATACAGCACCCAAATGGGCCGCTAATTGGGCCTCGCCAGCGCGGAATCAGGTTACTCACCAGCCACCACCAACGCGAACCATAACGTGATTTCGCAGAATCTGAAAACGAGAGAAGAGGGAGAAAGAGAAAACCAGTGAGACTCGGTGATCGTAAAAAAAGGTCGGTAAATCGAGGAAGAGAGAGAGAGACAGAGAGAGGTTGAGAGAATAGAAATGGGAGATTGAAAAATGCAAACCGGTTGCCTGGCCAATAAGTCATCGGATTAAAGGTGGCGGAGTGAGAACACAGAGTGACGCGCGTCGCATCCAACCCTACTCAACTCACCCGACTATTAAGCAGTGCTGTGACGACAGCTCGATCGACTAAGAGAGAGAGAGAGAGAGAGAGAGAGAGAGAGAGAGAGAGAGTCTGATAGCACACCAAACAGTGCCGTTTTGCATTAAATTCGATAGACTACGGCAAAGCAAGCCACCTAGATTGGCCGACTGACATGAGCTGAGCAATTTCTGAATCATTAAACTTCAATTTAATTAAACTTTTACATAACGAACTTTTAATATTCAACACTGCACTGAACACCCATAGAAAAATAATGAGCACAAATTCACTTGCCCTTTTACTCTTTTTGTGTATATTATAAGAACAAAATTCTTAAAGCGTCAAGTAATGCAATGATGAGAGTGCAGAGAGTGAGGTATAATCCCGGCTTAAGTCTACACTGACACGGTCTAACAGTCTCTCTATCATGTAATTGTTAGCGTGTCACGTTAACATGAAGAATTTAGAGTTAGTGTGTGTGTGTGATGTGCACCCACACACACCGGAGAGATACTTTCTCAGAGCGAATGTGTCGTAAAGTCAAGACAATATCAGCGCACAAACACACCAATGCAATCAAGTGCATGCTTTTACAATGTGGGTGAAGCTACGTGTAGTCGACAGACTGAAAACCATCAAGTAGTGCGAGATCATGGTAAAAAGGCCAGTTGACTTGAATTACTCTCAAAGGTATCATCACAATTTCAATGTGAACTAATTCAGATCAATGGATTTCGTCTTGTTGACATTTGGGTTGTTGACACTACAGTAGTACCACAATGTGGAATGTTGTGCCCGAGGTCAAGGTATTGGTAGTAACTGCCGGAGTGTGTAACCCTGACCTCAGTTGTCTCTGCATGAGAACTGCCGCCAGATTCATTAGGCCGGGTGCGTCAAGTTGGTGAGCCGGGCGCCAAACCACGGCGGGCAGGCGCGAGCGTGACACCGATGACCGGAACGCAACGAGAACGGAAACTCAATCGCATGCCGTGATTAGCATTTATGAACACACATAGACATAGAAGTGCACTGACTAACTCGGTTTTGGTGTGCCTCCATTAGTCGCAGTCGGGCGAACACTCCAGTGGCTGTGTGGCAAGATTCCACTGACATTCGCTCTCAATCATCATGTCACCACGTGTCCCACGTTAACCCTGGGTCACGCGCATCCAGTCGGGTTAATCATCGAAACAAATAAAATCAATCGACCCGAGCCCAATTGTAAGCTCAACTTGGCAAAACAATAAAGTGAGCGCCTGGGCATGCCACCACTGTGACGGCACCAACCAGTGAGAACTGCCTTTAGCGAGAATTTCAACTTTACCTAATCACCATAAATTTTTAAATAAAGTGTAAAGTACCCAAGCGAGAGAGTGGAGTCTGCCACTGTCGTTCTGCCATTTTTCAAATCCCATTTCCACTTGTGTTCCATTTGCACTAATTAACATGCCACGACGTGTGCGCCTTTCGAGTCAAAGCGCGTCTCGCTTCATTAGAATCGTGCACAAGCTCACAAGTGTAGTACTCGGAGAATCTAACCCCTTTTGCGACGCGACAACGTCGACAGTGTGGTCTGCACTAAGACAAAAATCCCCTAAACAAATAGAGGAGAGAATTGAAGAGACAGCCCAGTGTGTTTGGAATGTTGACCGAGCTTGTACCCTCTTCGCTGACTGCTCAACCCAATTGGGTGATCGCGACGAGAGGTGAGCAAATACAACCAGAGATGAACACCAAGCGAGCATCTGGGCTAAGGAGCCCGCGGGCAGAGAAGACTCCAATGTCTTTATGTAGATACTTTACACCAACAATGATCGAGTTGGGCATAGACGCCATCCACCTTCCACTCTCTTTTGCTAATGCTCACCATCATGTAACTCTCCCTCTGCAAGCCATTATTTGGAGACCACCAGCACTCTAGGGAAGTAATCGACTTGACACTTGTTTAACAAATCTTGAACTCAAAGTTAATCCATCATCTTGAAAGCAGTTAATTTTTTTTAAAGTTTCCCGGAAACAAAAAATTTTGCTTTATAAAACAGCCAAAACAAAACAAAGGCCATTACTAATACATACACAAGTGGCACATGCAAAATACGAGAGAAAAAATTGAACATGAAATTGACACATTGGTCACATTCATCAAATGTCGTGTGGACCAACATCAACATAGCAATCGGAACCAATCGAGATCCCATTTCGGTTTCTCGTATAACTTTGCTACTTCTTGAATTCATTTTCTATAATTAAAACTGTTGTGTGTGTGTTCCACGAGGATGATTGAAATGGAGTGGGATCGTGTGTTTATGTGTATGTGTGGGGGAGGGGAGGTCCCGCGGGCGCATCGAAAGACAAATCCATTACTCCACAGAGCACACCACTGACAGTTGCCGTTCTCCACGCCTGCTGCTTTGATGGATCTGCTTGGCGCCACCGAGCAGTGTTGCTTGTATCAAGTCTCTCTCTCTCTCTCATTCTCTCTTAGAGGACTAACCAGGCCAGCAACATTAATCACCCGACACCTGGTCGGGCGCAATTGCACCAGAACTTGCTTCTCTCTCTCTCTCTCTCTCTCTCTCTCTCTCTCTATACTGCCTCGTTTCTCGACCGGTATCGGTCTCAATCAATAACCCGAGCACCAATCGGCAATCCACCCAACAACAAGGCCACCGTATTTGTGCGAGTGTGTGTACCCACATGACTTTGGATGGCACAAAAACCCTAATAAACTAATTAAACTAATTAAATAAAATTAAAATTGACATCGCTTCTATCAACTTGTTGGATTTTCAAGTAATTTTCAGTGGTTTAATATAAAAAATAATCGGATTTAAAGTTTTAAATTGTAATAATTATTCCAGGAAATTACAACTCTAGTATATATAGAAATGTGTAAACGAGTAATTTTTAAAAATAGTTTTCAATCAAATCTAGTGTTTAGTTAAAGTAAAGGTAATTTTTTGCTTTACTAGATTTTTTATATATACCTTATAAAAAGTATTTGATTCTCGATAATATAAAGAAATTTATATAAAGGAAAGAAAATGAAGAACACATAAAATAGTACTTACCCTAACAAAGATGAGCGTCTTGGTGTCACCGATTCGGTACTTGCCCTCGGACAGGTGTTCCAAGTAGAACTGGACCGGACAGGTACAACGTGACAAAAGGTTAACCACCTGCAAAGAAGTGTGTTGGGTGTGTGAGAAGACATTGGTGTGAAGAGACACAAATCACACTGCGCTAACACTGTGTTAGCTAACACTTCAGTAGCTCATCCTTTCTGTCTGTATGAACAACTACTAAAGTAAATCCTTTTTGTTGTCCTCGTTCGACTCAGAAAGCGCGTTTGTTGTTGTTGTTGAATTCATAGCAGCACGATTTGCATTGTTTGGGTGAGAATCGCGCTAGAGCTATTCAGTGCGAGCCCTATTAGTTAGGCTTCCCGGTTGTGTTGATGTAAAGCCACTCGGCTTATGAGGGGAGAGCAGTGTGTGCCGTATGTGTGTGGCACAATAGTGGCGAATGGGGGACGCTAGCGAGAATCGGCCAAAAGCAGCGAGTGACCTACCTTTTCGTGCAGTGATTCGAGATCATTGTTGGTGATCTGTGGCTGTGGCCCGAACACCACCGGCACATCCTCCGTGGATTCACATGACTCTGGAGCGGTATGCTCCAGTTGCTTTTGCTGTTCCTGCTCCAACTCTTGGTCGATCTCTTGCTCAAACTGGACCAATGTTGGCGCGAGTAAACCTACGACACAAAAAATCATCAAGTCGATTAGTTGGTGGTGAAACGGAGAAAGAAGAGAAGGCCCCAGTTAGGCAAGAGTGTGCTCACTCCATTAACGCCACCAGTGTGACGCTCACTCACTGCCACTCACGACTCTAATCGAATTGAGGGGAAATCGGAGGCGAGCTCGAATACATTAGCCAGATGCCCGAGCAAGTTTCACTGGCCTGAGCCGTGCCGGCACAATGGCGCCATCAATCAGGTGGTGGCCTCGTCTTCGCTGGACCGAAGTCGCACCCAGCCTCTCCGATTGCAGTGATGACAAATGCCGAGCAAAAAAAGAAAGAGCTAACTTACCACCATCGCCAAGAATAGATTCGATTGGTGTGGCGCGATAGCTCTACAAATGGATTACACCTCAACCTTTGCGAACACACCACCGCACTGGCCCGGCTATAAACAGCAAAACGCGAAACAATGTATCTAGCCACCAGAAGTAGCACCGGAATCAAGATCCGGATTAAAATACCTCTCTCTCTCTCACTCTTACCCATTGAGATTGATATCATACACACACACGCATTCATAGTCATTATTCCGGGGAGAGTTAAGTGTGGAACAATCATGATGGGATGATGACTCTCACCGTCAGTGTGTACATACTAAATTAAGATTATATTATTTCATTGCAAAGTAGAGTGAGTTGTTCTGTTTTAAAGAGTTCTGAGTTTTCAAAAAAATTACTCATCACCACCCTTGTATACAACCTATTTATCAAAGTGAAAGTTTGCTCTCATCTCACTTCGCTTGACCCTTATTCTGGTTTGCTGAGTGTAACACTCAATTTGTGTTTGTGTAACAGCTTTATGTGATTCTCAAATAGCCCCTAGACTGGATTCAAGGTTGAATGTGGCTGCGTGTGAGTCTCTATTTGAAGCAAATACTGGTTACACACGCGCGCACATGCCAGTCAAAGTCGAATCTTGTGCAAATAAAAAAGACGGACGGATGGCGGCGACGTGGGACGCCCTCTCCTCGCCACTGCATCGTTTCAAGTCGAGATTTGATAATAGCCAAGAACAAACAGCATTCACTTTGTGGAAAAGAACCCAAAGAAAGAGAGTGAGGGGGCAGAAAGATGGCTAATCAAGTAAATGAATTGTTACCGCCGATTTCCCGGGTACCGGTAGCGCAGTGTGACAGAATCGAAGTCTAACAGTGACTCGTGGCTCTGCTCAAGTTATAAATAGAGCAGCCTGGTGGTTCGAGAATATCCTTGCAAGGCAATTCTGGCAGTACTCGGAAGATCTATTCTCGAGTAAGCCAATAGTGGCTGTGTGTGTGTGAGTGTGTGCGTCAAGCCGAAATGGTCGAGCCATAATTCGTCAGTCCATATTTCGGTAGATTGCCTGGCGACGATGACGACGGCGACAGTGGGGCAAGTGGTGGGCGAGTGCCATCGCCAATGCCACTGCCACCAGAGAGCTCAATCTAGGTCTCAGCATGAAAAAGGCATCTGAAGTGTGCGTGTCTGTGGCACTCGTTCGTGTGTCAGCTCTGTCTCCTGTTTATCCCTCTCCCTCTCTCTCTCTTTGATAGTGGCGTGTGCGGGATGGGAAAAGTGCGTGGTCATGCGTGTGCTCGGTGGTCATCGGCATCGGGTGGTGGTGGGGGAGGATAATCCGCATCGTATGTGTGTGTGAGTGCCAGTGACACATAGCAATGGCGCAATGTAGTGCTTGCATGACATGTGACTCGAACTCACCGAATTTGGCGCCATAACGGGCTACCTCGAGCAGGCACAGGACAAAGCTCTTCTCGTTCTTCCTCGCCACCAGATCTTCGGTTTCAAAAAGAAGGCACTCGTGAATGCGAATACGTCGGCACCAATTGATGAAATTGGCTACGTTGTCGCGGGCTTGAAAAGTGCCCGGATTGGCGTTCAGCTTGACCGGCACGTCGCGATCAAGGTCGAGTTCGGAGAGTGAGAGTTGCTTAAAGGGTGAGAACCCGTTGAGAAGACGCCACTCGCGAGCCTTGCGAAGCACTGAGTTAGCATGTCTGGTTAATGCAAATAAAATATAATATTATTAATTTTCCTACATTCGTCTAATCCAAGTAGATTATTTTCAAAACAAAAACACATGTTATCTCATTGAGCAATACTTACTGGCACAAAACGACGCCAGTTTCGACGCGATTGAGAAAGTTATCAGCACAACAATCAAGACCGTAGAGAGTGTTGAACCATTCGGCGAGGTCTTCCTTCATCGCTACCAAATATTCTTCATTGGAACGAAAAGGTCGGTAGGGTTTGCGCTCGAGAAAGCCCAACATAATCGAGTCTGTAGAGTCGGCCGAGGAGAGCGACAGAGCGCACGCACTGTAGGATCGTTTTGGCTCATCGATCGGATGATTTTCGTCACCGGTCAAGCAGCGCGAAGATGCCGCTAAACCAGGCTCGAGGGCAAAGGACGAGAGACTCGAGTTGGGACTCGAACCTCCCCCAACCCACTGGTGAGGATCGCCCGAAGGCGACGTGTGTTCGGTGGCGGCCATGCTGCGCAAGCTAGGTCCGATCACGTGCACGCTAGCCATGGCATGATTCGGCTTGGGGTGATGATTCTCTGCACCAAAGAGAACGAACGAAAAAGATTAGTAACACTGGCTGGGCAGTGACTAATTCGCGGCACGCAACATCGCTGGGGCGCGCGCAAAACGATACACTAATTCGACAAGGGGGCAAGTAAAGTGACTCAGTGAAGGGGGGAGTCGCGGGCGGGTGGCGGGCGCGGCAGGACAATGAGATTCGTTGGCTGGCTCGCTTCCGACAACGCACCAGCCGCCACTCGCAAGCAGAATATGGCACCACTGCAGTGCGGTAGTGAATTTAATTAAAAACAACACACAATCCAGTGGGACAGATGGGCGAGCACATAGTTGGCTTCCTTGATTCCAAGAGCTGAATAGATCTCGAGGCGCGATTTTAAAGTCACACACACACACCAGTCAGTCAGCCAGAAGTCAGTGGCACCAGTGGAGAGGCAGAGACCTCCACAACGGTGACATTTCCTAATATCGCTGCCAGTGTGCCACAGACTGGCGTCATGGCATCACACAGTCTGTCAATAGAGATAGAGAGCAAGAGAACTCACATGCGAACAAGAACGAGACACTAAGTTTAGGTCTGTTTGGTGGTGAGGTCGAGTCCGGCCGCAACGTGTGTGAGAGGACGAAGACGGATGAGACATAAGTGTGGCGATGAGCCGCACAGTAGAGTCTCGAGATTCGACTCTCCGATAGCGCCTCACACCGATGCATCATCGATAACGATGGCCACTGCCATCGCACACTGCTGCATACACCACCGCACCGGAACTCAAACCGTGTCGTCTGCGAGATTTGACAAGACGACACAAAGCAAGAGAGAGAGAGAGAGAGAGAGAGGCAAAGAACAAACGAAACAAAAAAGCATCGTCAAACAAAGTCAATTAGCAGCAGCACACAACAGCCAACGAGACAGAAGTGCGATTGACAGCGAAAACGATAAACTAGAGTAAATAAGAAGACACTCATTTGGCGAGCTGGATTGAACTGCCTCGCTCAAGGCCTGGGTCATTTGCATAGTCGCAAATGGGTATATATGCACTCATTTATCCCAAAATATGTATTCCAAAAAAATATCCGTTAAAAATTGAGAATTGTTCGCTTCTCACACATATAACAAGATAAATATCCAAAACAACACGCAGGAAAATAAGCTTAAAAATCAATTTTAGTGGTAAAAACAGCTAGTGAGAGAAAGAGAGAGAGACTCAGTAAATAAACACTAATAAAGGAGCGATGAGAGATTAATATCCGTGAAGTGATTTTAAATGAGACTAACGTGTGGCGCCATTACCACAGAGAAATTTTTAAAATTTAATATTCAAGTAGAGTAGAAAATTCGATCGACACCCACGCGCACACAGGACACGAGATGAGACCTGCTTAACGATCGTATGTTGAGTTAACGGGTTGGCCGAATGATTCCTAATCTTATCGATGTACTCATGCATGCACACAAATTACATTGCTCCCCACAACCACTGCAACTATGATGATGATGATGATGATGAGATTATTAAAATTCACAAATACATTTCCAAAGATATCTCAGAAAATAGATAGCTGACTAGATCAGTTTGGCACAAGAGGTCACTAAGTTTTGCAAATCTAGTGCTGACACTAACGAGTGTCGAGTTTGTCGTGTGAGAGAAAGAGAGAGAGAGAGAGAGAGAGAAAGCAAAAAATCAAAACCTCAGATGTTATTATTAGAGATATTTTCGATCTAGCACTAAACCGATTCTAGCCCAAGAGAAAGCCAAGAGTGAGAAATAATCCGATAAGCGACAGACAAACTCTGCCCTTATGCACACGGTTCTCTCTTTGCATGTCAGTACAAATTGCCCAAATTAGCATCATGGGATGGTGTGTGTCTCGGTGCCTAGAGTGCATTCGAGTGACAAAACGTCACACTAGTGCACAAACCCATGGTTGGGCTTGGGTGAGTTCTGTTTGCCGAAATGCTACACTCAAAACGATAGTGTAGTAAGCAAACAGAGAGAGGAAGAGGAGAAAGAGAGAACAGTGAAGCACGTGCTGGTCTCGCGCTCACTCACTCTCCTGGTCCAGAGAAAATCTGCCCTCAAAGTGAGATGATAAATCGAGTGAATGAGACTAGGCGGTGGGGAGGAGAGAGAGAGAGAGAGAGAGAGAGAGAGAGAGAGAGAGAGAATGAAAGTGAGCCCAGTTTACAGTAATCTCACTTGGACGCTCACTGGCTCCCTTTTGGCAAACTCGTCTCTCTCGTCCATAATGGGTCCGAGGCTCAACTAATACAGTGACAGTGTCCCGGCACGGCGCCATTAGCGGCAGTCAGAGGGTTCTCTCCGTTCTCTCTCTCTCTCTTGCAGCAAGAAGAGCGACGAGAGTACCGGAACGCCTCGACTGAGATAAAATACGTCTGGTTCCACGGTAAGCTTTACTCACTCAAACACATATATACTTCCACTTTCCCTATCTATCACTCGTCCCAGATAATCTCATTACAGCCGTGGACTTATCCCTCACAGTCGGAGACGAAGAAAGCAGATTAGATCAAAGTGCCTCCTCACTGCTTCGTCTTCTTATTCAAAATTTAAGGATTTTCTCCCCTATCGAATCGGGTACGGCAAATCAAACCCCTCCGGTACGACTCTCTCTCTCTCTCTCTGTTGGCTTAGTGAATTGTCAGTGAGAGAGAAAGAGAAGGGAATATATATGAAATCACTCTACACACATGAGCAGTATTGAGGAAGATAGAAAGTGAACCTAGGATCGATTAGCGCGCCGAACAGCGATTGTCAACCAAAAATGTTGGCTGACAATATTGTAAATAGATGGACGGAACATGTCGCCAAATAAAAGTGATTGGAATTTTTCCCCTCTCCCTTCGAGACAAGAGAAATATACGAGGAAAAGTGAAAAAACTCTCCGATAGGAAGATTTGAAATTCTAAACAACACACACACCCAACTCGTCAAGTGGAATTTTCCATCATGATGCCGGTGGCGGCACAAGAGGAAAATCAAGGTAAAGCGATTCTCAATTTTAAAATTTGGTGGAAAGTTTGAGAGGCGACAACATGTCACACTGTTTTGACAAATGTAAAAGCAAGAGCAAATCGATAGAAGGGTGAGGGGAAGAGAGAGAGAGAGAGAGAGAGAGAGAGAGAGAGAGAGAGAGAGAGAGAGAAAGTGAGAGTACAACACTCTAAGGTATCACTTAAGTAGGCACCAAAAGGTTGTGACCTTTCTGTTGTTGTTATTGTAGTAAACAAACCAAAAGAGAAGGATTCACGAGAAGAGAAGAGTTTTTTGATGATAGAAAGGAAGACAACTTGCTCCGTTGCTTGTTGATTGACAATACAGTGAGTTAGCAGCAGCAACAAAAAAACCAGACAACGAATAAGTCATCGATTACGGCGTGCCGCCACACCAGAGAGAGAGAGAGAGAGAGAGAGAGAGAGAGAGAAGGAAAGAACGATGCCACTCGGTCGAGCATGATCGGGCACGATGACTAGTGCGAGGCGAGGCGCGCAACATCATCGAGGAAGAGGAATCGCGAGTTGTGATGTTCAACTTGACTCTATGGTGGGGTAGAGGCGACCAAGTGACGCGGCACAATAGTTAAACAGCCACTCGATGAACATGAGTCAATTTGATAGAATGAGAGAGAGAGAGAGAGAGAGAGAGAGAGAGAGAGAGAGAGAGATGACACACACTCCACCACCCACCGAGTGACTCAAATTTCTAGGCGCGCAAATATGAGAGAAAAAACAAACCAACAAAATTTTCCTCGAAAAACCACCAAATATATATTTTATATTATAATAAAAATAACTAAAAGTATAAATGTATTGCCAGTAAATGTACAAGCACAGTGGGAGAGGAAAAGAAAGAAAATGTCTTTCAAACAAAAAAAAACACAAATCCATTATTTTAGTCGAGACCTAAAACGTATTTGTCTCTTCCCTTACCAAAATGTCAAAGGTTGACATTGACATTTACAACAAAACGAACTCGATTTGTAAGCTTTTGATTCCTGATTAAGTGGCAACATACCACACACACACACACACTGCAGACACATTCACAATCCATATTTTTCACACGCCATTCCACTCTAATTGACCGTAAATGGTAATGAGGAGTCGTAATGTTAGAGAGCGATTTGATTGATTCACCACCATTTTAGAGAAGAATAGAGGCAACTTGCAAACCATAACCACCTCGAGTTTCGGAAAGTCAACAGTCTCACAATTGGGGCTTTTCAAATAAATAAAGAGGGATAAAGAGTAATCATGATCGATTGAAGATGGAGGGAAAGTGATCAAGTTGAGTCACACACTACACCCGTTACATTGCAAACAGTGCCAGGTAATACCGAACAACTCTTGGATTTGGAAGCTCACCTACAGTGGGTGTGGAGACGTTGCATTGATCACAAAACACACATATGAGCTCGCGCAAAGCAAATTGACATCACACGAGAGTCGTAAACACGAGTTCACATGGCTGGTGCGAAGTGTCCGCACAGGTGATCCACTGGAGAATGACGGACAACACAGTCCGCGCACTAGTGGCTTGCCACCGAGTCGTAGATGCCAAAGAGAGTCGAAGAGAAAGAGAGAGAAAGCTTGAAGACAGTAAAATAGCGGCACAGCACACCGGCCACGAGTGAGAGAGAGAGAGAGAGAGTCTGTAGATTGGCCATAAAGAGGTCATTACAAACATATGCCTCGGCGTGTGCTGTGTTGTGCAGTGGTGATTGCGCTACTAAGAGTACGTAGAAACACGATTGGCATGCGGACAGTAACTGCCACCCGCACTGTAACGGTACTCTTGTCGGTATGCGCCGGAACCTGCAAAATCGCGTGCAAGTTCCTCCAATCAGACAAATGGGCCATGGTGGCAGTATAATAGAGCCAAGTAATTCGATTGGAAGCCACCAACCACTACTTGGGGATTGCAACCAAAAAAGACGACCAGAAGAGTTGTGTCGAGTGAGCTAGGTTAACCTGCAATTTCCCGCCAATTGGAGATTTGACCCCAAGAGTGAAGTGACATTTAGTCGGCACCACATTCGACGCTCCACAAGTTAGTGAAAAAAACGATCGATCTACATGTGACCTGTCGGTCGGTCGGTCGGCTGACTCTAGTGTCGTCAATCGTAGTGCGGTTTGGATAGAATTGGCTTGTCTGATAACTCAGTGATAAGGCAGGGAGGAGTTGGCAAACAGGAAAGACAAACACTCGGTGGCGGTAGCACTGAGTGCTCAGTACGTCTTGCATGGTCGCGCAATCTGAATCGATCGCGCTGAGGTAGCTAGATTGTATCGAGTGCCACTGGTGGCCACTTGTCACTTGCTGCCTTTCCGCCTCCAACACCACACCACACCATCAACACAGAAGCAGCATAGAGCAGTAGGAAGGTGCCAGTGACGCGTCTAATCGTGCTGCATTCGGTGATTAACACTTGGAAGCATACTCGTGCAAGCACACGGGTGCAAATGCAAATTGGACCGCACGGGAAGACAACGAGCTTCGACCACAACTACCACAACAAACGAAAACAACAAAATGATGGCCCACGGGGGATAAAGCCACGAGATGATCGACGAGGCAAGGTCGAACTCGTCCATTACCGCGGTCAGCTCGATCGAGGACAGCTAATCTCCATTGTAGTACAGCCGCAAGGGGAGGCTGTGTTCGGAATCAGGTGCGCCTTCGCGCGCAAGAGCGACTCACTCGGTTCCACTCGAGACACTAGACTCTACTTGAATTAATCAACACAATTACAATGAAACGAGAGAGGAGAGAGTGAGAGAGAGAGAGAGAAAGAGCCACCGGGCAGTGGTCCAGTGGCAGACACTTCATTCTTCAAACGAAGGCTCGTTCAAATTGGCAATGATGATGCCAATGTGGGACCGAAAGCGAGGTCATACTGGCGACGTGAATTCCATCTCCATTCAGGTGCTAATCCGACAAGTGGCCCGATTAGCACCCGGCCGAGCTACCTACCCACCGACGTGACCTGACTAGCGTCAACCGTGACCAATGTGCTGACCAATTGATCTACTTTCGCTCTTCACTACACTCGACTTCACTTCACTTTTGCACACCTTCAAATTGTGCGCGCAAAATCAACAACACACAAGTAAGGAGCAAGTCACGAAGCAAAATCCAAGATCAACTCATCAGTACCAAAAGTGCGCTATATTGGGATTGAAGTTGATGAGTGGACACCAGTGACCATCAGCAGTGGCATTGGTTGTTGAAGCTCCAAATGGTACGTGCATTGTGAGCTTATAAGGCAAAGAAAGGTAGTATAGCGCGTGCTTGAGCCACACTTTGCTGCTCTCAATGCTCTGACCTCTGACCAACTGTTGTCGGTGATGGTTATCGCTGCCCACCATCGCACTGAGACCCGTTCGGTTGGTCCCACGATTAGAATTACAAATGCAGACGCCATATTTAGCACCATCACCATTCCATGCATGCAAACACGAGTACACCGAGGGGGGAAATCAAAGTGCCGCGCGCACTGATGACACGCGGGTCCAATTAGTGCAATTAGCGTTGCGTACCACTGTTGAAGCTATGGACAGACGCCCACAAGTGGAGAGCCATCTCTTTCTCTCTCTCTCTTCGAAGATGGGCGTCTCCGTGGTGGCACTGAATAAATGATCGGTGCCACCTTGGACAGCTTCTGCCATGAGGCCCACCACTCGTCAAGATGGATCATCACTCAAACCTCTTAGACAGACCGGCACGCTCTCATGCAAATGCAGTGTGTGTGTGATGCTAACCAAAGCACTCACGAGCAGCTCTACAAGTAGAGCTCAGGTTTCCCTGCTCTACTTTCAACACACACACACGAACGCACCTGTACTAACAGAAAAACAAATACAACCGCCGACATTGACACTGATATAACAACCTAAACAGAGTTGCAAGATATATAAATTTAGATTATCTCTGGTGTAATCCCCGCCAATAATTCTTTTTGCCTTAAAAAAGAAGAAAAATGTTCAAGTAAAAGACGTTGATTAATGCTTATTATAATATATGAATGTAATGTAGATGCAAATTTTGATAAGAGCTATGACTTTGAAAAAAACTCCCAAAAGCGCATGCTATCTATAGCAAATTGAATATTTCTGGTTCAGTTGATGAATATAAACGTGCTGAGTTCGCAATCACGCAATCTAGATCACGATAAGAGGACTTTTTGAAAAAACATCAAAAGTGTAAAAAGCATAAAGCAAAAAATTAAGCTTCTCTATCAAAAAGTCGCACAAAAGAGACATGAATGTGCGCGGTTGGATGGATGGATGACAAATAGTAGAATTGAAGTGATCATTAGTCATCGGTGGTTGGTGAAGTGCATCTCAGCACCACCAAGCATCACCAGTGAGATCGGTCGGTCTCGTGCCAGCCCGGAAGCCAACCCGAATCGAGCGCTTTTGTGTACTCTGCACTTCTTCGAGAGTTCAGAAACATCCGATTGGAATTTAATTTTAGACATGACCAAACAAGAGAAACAGGCCCCGTCGATGATGATCGCTCGCATCATCATCATCATCATCAATATGTAACTTGGCTATACAGTGAAGTTTGAGCAAAGTAAAGCGCGTGCTTGTATAAATAGTAACCGATCGGAGCCAAGGCAGCAGCCGTAAGACCATACACACATATACTAGGGAGAGCAAGCATGGTGATGGGCATTCCTAATTTGTCTAAATTAATCATCTGACTGTCGGGAGTAGCTGGCGCTATGTCTATGTTCGCCTGTGTATATGTCTATATGTTTGGCTTCGAGAGCTGAGCAAACAGAGTGACAGACAATGGAAAGTGGTGGGCTAGAGCTATTGACGTGTCGGTGGCTGTCGCTTGGTGCCAATGTGCAGTGGTGGATTGCACTAATCAGCCTGACCAAGCTGGCCCATTGCGACATCATCATCATCGAAGAGACGAGTGGCGTCCCAGTGCACCGTTCCGTGAACAGCACACCACCGAGTATCACACACATGAGACAATAGCCGAATCCACTTCAACTCACAGTGGATCTCAACCAGAGCACTTGACATGTGATGCAATGTAATGTGAGACCTTTCGACGAAACGCGTCCATGATAAACCCAAAGCAATGTCTCCGCCACCAGCACTGATAATGACTTCGAGCCAATGGGCTTAAAACTAAACATTGCCACTTGTGGAAATCAATCCCCACAAAAATCAATTAAGAATGAATTTAGTTGTGTTAATCCGAAGCCATTTACAATCTAATTTTAGTTTTAAAACTTTAATTAATTTAATGTAACTTAAACTATTTATTATCTTGCAATTATCACTATGGTTTTGAAAATTAGTCCGATTTACTCCCAACAAATATGATGTTGCAAAATAATTTTCAATTAAACTGTAGTAAAAATAAATGAAACTAAACAAATAAAATAATGCTTTAATAATGCTTCAACCCAAGAAGTTGATAAATGGGTGGTTGCTAAATAAACATAAAAACAATGGATACAAACCAACGGGGAAGGGCTGGTATACTTTATATTTTCAAGTCTATCTTACAAATATTTCATATATTTTTGTGCATAAACAGCAAACTCTATCATTATCAAATTTTGAATTAATTTTAAATCATTATTTACGCTAATTAATTTCATGCACATGCACTCACACACACACATTCCAGCAGCGCATTGTTCCACACGAAATAGCTCACTCATCGAAACGTTTCAAAAGATTAAAACAATTCCGTACCATAACTTTTATTGATAAAAATAATTAACTTTCAGGATCATGATCCTCATCATCATCATCATGAGAAACAGCAGCATCACCATCGTCGAAAATCAAATTACTCCGAAAAGTGTGTATGTATGAATTCAACCATCGCAAAGTATTTGTGCACACATCGATGTAAAGTAAAATAAAATAAAGTAAAATAAAAAGAAGAGTTGAGTAAAACAAAATGCAAAAGATCGTCGCAATTCTACCCATATAATCACACTTAATTCCAAAAGTGCTAGTTTGAGCAAACAAAAAAACAATTTTCATTCAAAAGTTCGTTATGCATTGAGTGAGAGAAAAGAGAGAGTTGAATTTAGTTTTCAATGAGGTTTAGTTCTCTTTCTCTCTTTGTGTGTGAGTAATCTGAGATTTTTTCTAGATTACTTCGAATCTATCGACTAAAAAAGTTTGACTAGAAACTTTACTATTTAGAGAAGATCTGCCTGCATATAAACGTCAACCATCTCAGCGAGAGACAAACAACAACAAAAACGTAAATTATAACAGCAATATTCAATCTGATAGATTTCAAGGAAAACGGAGGCAACTCCCCCGATATGGTCGGCATCATAATGATTATGACATAAAAAACCCATATGAAGCATTTAGGTAACTTTTAATTAAACGACCCCAAACCACAATGAAAACGATTCTTCGAACCCACATATGACGCCACAGTGGGTGAGTGTGTGCGGCATGTGGTGCAGTGAAGAACTGCGCCAGTCTCAAGGCAACTTTCTCTCGTGGCGTGCGAGCCGCGATAAGAGTGTGGCCCCGTTTTTCCGCTGCTCATCCGGGCGCAAGCATCTCGGCTCGTATCGGTGTGTGTGTGTGCGTGTGTAATAATTAAAAACATGTAAACTAGTAGTAGTACAATATAACTCTATACCGTGTGAGGTTGAGAGTGTGCCTTGGTTTCCCCGGGTGCACATCGTGGAGACTGGGCTAATGGCCGGTAGCGGACGCGTGCACTTCATTCTTCTCACTCATACCTGCGGTGGGGCTTTGTCACTCGCCAACGATGATGATGATGATGATGGCACCGAGCATATGATAGTGATGATGCTAACCTGAATCAGGCGCCAAACCGAACCGGGTGGTGCCGAGAGAGTCGAGTTTCGGTGTAGGAATCGACGAAGGCATGAATGCGGCGTGGTGCAAAAGCATGCACAAGTAAACAGACACGAGACGAGTACGGCGTGGTGTGAGTCACTCGGCCGACTGAAGCCGTCTGTTTCTCTCTCTCGCTGCCTATGCCTCCGTCTTCGGGAAGTTGAGGACGACGACCAGGAGCGCGTGAAGCAGAGAAGCGAGCCGAGGGAGATTAGACGACGAGACACACAGCATGGGGAGTGAGTAAGAGATAGAGAGAGAGAGAGAGAACGCGACTCAGTGTCTTGCTCGTCTTGACACATAAACCCTCCCTTCCCCTCGTTGGTAGGCTCGATACCAAAAACGCGTACCCAAGATATTATTAGGACACACCACAGAGCGGGAGGTGGTGGCGGACGTGGAGAGAAAGAGAGAGAGAGAGGGGGCAGAAAGCCAGCAAAAGAGATTAGGGAACTTTAAAAGTGACTGACGATGGAAGCGACTTTGTGTCGATACACACACTCCAACACGATTGATTGTGACGGCGTGTTTAGGGCGAAGTGCGCCAGTGGCGAATTAGCATCAAGCTAGAAAAAAGAGAGCGACCGCAGGGCAGTTATACAGAGGTCGCGCTCAGTGTGGAGAGTAGTGGGGCGAAAAACGAGTTGGAATCGAGCTTGGAGAGTCACCCTCGTCGCGATTGAGATGTTGACTGGTAGCAGTTAATGAACTTGGAGGGAACTGGTCCGAGGCAGATGGGCGGGCCAGTGTGCTACAAACTGGGTGACCACAATGGCCAGTCGACTCCACAGGGTCAAAGGGTATTGTCTGACTGCCACCGTTGCACTACACTGCCCGCACTCAGAATGCACAGATAAATGATCCTTCTGGTGCTCATGATGCTGAGGGTAGCAAAGAGAGAAAGAGAAAGACACACACACACAACATACACAGCCGGCAGCTCTTATCTGTCACTGCTAACCACCACCGTCGCCCAGATACATTCAAATTGGATCCTACTTGACAGCTACAGTCCGGTAGTAGCCAGAAATAAATTAAATTTAAAAGAAACTCGCTTCCTCTCTTTGTAATGTTTGTTGTTGTATGTGCGGCAATTAGAGCTCAATCAGACCAAAGAGCGATACGCATCGACCAGAAAAGAGCGCAACCAATCGGCGCAAATCACCAAATCCAGGTTGGTCAATCAGTCTACAGAACAACGCAAACCCGACGTGAACACTCGGAAGGAACAACAATATGCAAATTAACTTGAGGCTACAATCATCAATTGCGAGCAAAGATTTAAATAGAAGAAAAGAGTGAACGAGAGTGAGAGAGGAAACTTCTTAAAGGTCCCGAGAGGAAACCAGAGAAGAAAATTAGATTGGACGGAACAACAAATGTACAGTAAAGTACTGGAATGTGAATCAAATGTGGCAATTGCAATGACATCACAAGTTCTGGAGATTTGGATCGACGATTGGCGCCGATGAGTGCACCCGTGTACAATCAATCAAATGGCAAACTCCGAAGACAAACAACGAAAGAGCCAACGAGTGACTGAGTGCAAGGCGATTTATCAACACCGTCAATACTGAACACGGGTCGAGGGAGAGAGAGAGAAACTCAGTGCGCAAATAGATCAAAAGACAAACGCGCGCAAGATACTTGCGAGTGGCGACTCAGCCTATCTGGCAATGTCTGACAATGGGCCGAACGCAATGCAAATGATGCGAGTGATCACCGGAGATGCTCCAGTGACCGAACTGCCGGTCAAAGTGTCGGCGGGTGTGTGATCACATAAATTAAGACTCGACCCACTCACACTAGAGGCGAGAGTGAGTGAGCGACCGAAAATAGTTGCCGCGAAACAAACTTGCAAACAGATATCGTTCGCCGATCGACACTTTGAGCCACTCACTGCGATACTCAAAGGGGCACATGGTGTATTGCTCTACACACTGTCTCTGTGTGTGGATAAATTTAAATCAAGTGCGAATCAGTGGATGGCCCAAATGGAGAGCGAAAACATAAAAGAAAGAAATAAGAGGACAAAACCACCAACCAAGGAGGAACAGTAACAACGAGAAAGAGAGGGAGCGACTCACTTGAAGCGAATAGTCACTCGATGGTTCGGGGTAAATTATCTATCGTTTCGATAGCAGAATCAGTGAATTGTGATGAATATATGCCACCCAAGCAACGCGCGTGTGCAACTCTGTCAGTGATCATCATCACGCAAACGGAAGATCAAGTTAACAAATACACATCTCTTGAGTTGGTTGTTGTGATGTGGAAAGAGAGAGAGAGAGAGAGAGAGAGAGAGAGACAATCTACGTTGTGAGTTTTCCCATTTTGCTGCTTTTAAAAATCATTTCATCTCGTTTGAAATCAAAGTGAAAAGTGGCGCACAGTGATGGCACTCTAGCGAAGAGTTTTACGAGTGCGAAAGGATTAAAGTGCTCGTCTCTGGCTAAGGCGCGCGACAGATGTAATGTTGATATGTGGCTGAGCGCGTCATGAGCGCCATATCATCACGGGCGCGTTGAGGGCAGCCCGAAGAGATGTGGCGTATCACGTTAATTAGTAAGTGTCAGTACAGAGTGATGATAGATGGTAGCCGCGGTAGTTGGCAGTAGTATACTGCAGTTGGTGGTGACTCCACTGCCGCGGTGAGATTATGGTTCCGCACTGATGCCCTCCGCACCGGAAGGATGTCTCGCCAGACTGGACCACGATGGATGCACTATCTACCTCATCATATATTTTTGCTTGTCTTTTGATCATTTTCAATTAAACCAAATATTTACAGTAACTTCTCTCAATCATCAACAACTCTCTCTCTCGCTCTCTCTCTCTTGGTTCTTTCAGTGGCATTCCGTCGAAATGAGCTTTCTATTTAGTAAACTTCTCTCATTAGTAAACAACTAACAACCGTTTACGCGGCAACTCTGTAACAACTTGCAAGTAAACAAATATATTTGGGATAATTCCAGTTATGTTAGGTTAGTGGAAAGGATTAGTTCTCATTATGTTACACTAATTTAAAGATAAAATTTTGTTAAATTATAATAATTTTGAATCATGTAATGCAATAAAAAAACATGTCAAGTAAAATTTATGACAAATTAAAAGTTTATTGAGAAAAGTATAGATATCAATAAACTTAAATATAAGCCACTCAATCAGTATCGTTTAACAATAGAGTTTTGATTTGAAAAGCTAAGCCTTGGTACAGAGAAGACAAACTCAAACACACGCCATTTAAACAAGTTCTAATCAAATTCAATAGATGATGTAATAATCAATGCAAAACCAATTGCATCATCAAATGGCATAACGTCAATATCCCAGGCACTCCCAACCTACATTTTACTCACTTGGCCATTTTATGATATGTATAGTGAAATATGATCAATATACAAATACTCGACAACTTTTGAAGCTTACCCCAGTACTATGTTGAAATACATTGATTTGATTTGAATTTTCTATGATAACTGTTTGAATTACCTGATGAAAACTGACAAATTAAACTTGGGCACCTATGATGCCATTTGTTAAGTTATTTTTGTGTGGGTTTTGTTTTCTCTTTCCCATGGCATGATGACCTGAGCTGGAATGTACTTTGTCGGAAACCATGCAATCACAAAGTGCAGTGTCAGTGTCAAGCAACGCGCATCAATCAAAATCAAGTAGAGCTCAAATGTAAGACGAGGATAAAGAGCGAGGAATAAAAGGTAATTGCGCAACAGTTGTCTTCTTTTTTTACCTCCAAACAACTCTTAAGTCAACGGTGTTCCTTAATCCAAGCAGTTCAGCTAAGAAATGATGAAACTGGTGGTAAATAAAACCTCGCCAACTTGACTCTAATGAGTTCTCGGTGCGAGCTGAGCAACAAGAAGCGATAATGGCACCCGCGTGAGCTCACCTAAATGTGCCTAATCCCACGAGAGTTCTGCTCTCCTACACTTGTTAGACACACACACACACCGACAAGTAAAGATGGAGATGAGAAAAAATACCGAGTATAGATATAGTTAGATCTAGTTTGGCGTCTCGAGATGTGTGTGTATATGTTGACCAATAAGTGCGTGTGTGTTGTGTGTGCGATGTCGCGCGGAGATAACGGTCGGTGGGCGAGTGCTCGCATTGACACATGCAAATGGCACCAATGAGCGATTGCCACACTATTGCCATCCTTCTTTCTCACTCTCTCTCTCTCTCTCTCTCTTTTCCTCACTCACTTTCCCTATCACCGACTGTCCAGTGACATTTACAAGTCGGCGGTGCAGAAGACAAGTGAAAGAGAGAGGCTATCATCACTTGAGAACAAGAGTGTGAGGAATAAGAAAAAAATTCCAAACATAGAAATCAATCACACGCGTGGACTGAGTATGGAAGTGACAAGAGCGAACGAACGCGCGTGCGATACGCAAACTTGGTATTCATGTGGTCAGCGCGCGGTGTGGATGGATGGTGCAAGCAGCAGTCGGTGGATCATCAAACAACCATTAGACCACTGTGGACATTAGTGGTGTGCCCCTAATGGTTAGGTCAGGCCCGAGTCTCCGCACTCATCTGCACGCAATGAGAACTGCACAATGATTCTTGTGAGGATTCTACCGAATATTCTACACCATCTCAGCTAACAGTGTTGCAAGGAATACAAATAAAGCGCCAATGGTGATGGTGATCTATGGAAGTGTGGCAGTGCTATCCACGGCTTGCCGACCGCCACCACGACAGGTCGCAGCACCAATGTGTGTATGTGTGCCTGGGTGAGATTAGAGCCGAGTGAACGCGGCAAGATTAATCGAATATAGCGAGTCTATGTGGAGGGGATATACGAGCCATTTGGGAGGCCTCCGATAGCATGCCGAGCTTCGGCCTGTTTACATTGGCACGCACACATACACACCATCACTTCGATCAGTAGTGACCATCGAAACTGGGTTAAACTCAACCCTACAATCCGAAGCCAGTTCCCTTGGAACCAAGTCGGTCAACAGTGCTGACGATGTGACTCTTGGTCCCCCCCATGTGCCACTGCGATTTGGCGCTAATTGATGTCGGCCCGGACTGACTGGCTGTGGTGATAGTGAGAAAGCGATTAACTTGACGTCAGCTACTGTCAAACGATATCAACATCAACAAAATTGTGGTCCCCCGACTTAGTACAATAGAAACTCGATGGTACCATATAACATGTAAATAAATAGATTTTGTCACAATTTGCCCAAGTGCAAATGTAGATGCTTCAAAAGAAAAGGTATATAATTTGGGAAACTGTGTAACAAAAAAAGTAAAACTAAAAGATACTGTGAACAGATGATAACTCACAACGATAGTGGAATCGAGTAGCCAGTGGGAACCAAGTTGATCACTTGCCTGCGCTTGATGATGTCCAGTTGTGATTAGACAGATGCCAGCCAACTCGACGCTCTCAGTGGTCGGTCGGGTTGGTTGATGGCAGTGCGGTGCCGCTTGACAGCTACCACGATGGTGGTCATCGCAGCATGCGCATGGGAACGTCGCTTGCTGACAAGTCCACGATGCTCGTTGCGCGCACACACACACACTCACTCACTTTGCTAGTCCACACTGGCCGATCGATGATACTGAATCGAGCCGATTGTGGCCAAAGGGACAAAAGTGGAGCAACCAAGCATACATCACCACTTGGCAAAGCTCGATCTCACAGTTGATTTGCTCAGAGTCAAAACTGGGCGCGCTCGCAAGAACGCTTTTGGATGCCTTTTGTTTTTGAGCACTCAAACCGACAGCGAAAAGGCGACACCGCCAGTGAAGTAGACAGATGGCTGTCTGTCTCTTCTGTCGGTGGTGGATCGCACTGTAGAATGGATGAGCGTGCTCAACACAAACACACACCGACACTGGCACACAGTGGCCATTGGAGTCACGCCCTACTCGGCCAGGATAGCCACCAACTCATTAGGAAGAAAGGAAAAACTCGAGAGCAAAGTGGCCAAGGCAAGTGACCACCAACCTATGATCAAGCCATTAAGGCGTGCGACGTCGAGGACGTGCCAACACCTGAAATAGAGATGGCCTGCAGTAACGTGCAAACATACCTGGTGCAGTAAGGTGATGCAGTCAGATGGTGTTGGTGTCGAGAGGAAGTGATGAGTTGGGATGACGGGACACAATTGACTCGCGTGCCGAGCCAACCTCTCATCGATGCTCACACAGATGCTGCTTGTCAATGAGACACCTGTGAGGGTTGTGTAGAATGGCATTAGTTACCATAACAACACAGTGCTATCGGTAACGATGGTGTCGGTGTCATAAGCCACCAAGTCAAGAATGAAACTTTCAAGCCGATCGACACCTCAGCAAACCCGGGACGTAAACAGTGCGAGACGAGTCCGGTCGACGAGTCGATATAGCCTGGGACGTGAAGCGCCGGGTGCTGGAGAAAATGAGACCGTCTTGGTGCCCGTCGACTGTTCGGGCATGTGCAGTGTTCATTGTGCACTACTGATGGCGACCAGTCGGGTCGTGCTCGAGGGAGTGAGAAAGAGCGTGGGGCAACTAGGACCGTCCACTGTGAAAAGACTGTTTTGGCCGATTCAAAGAAAGAGGTGAAATCACGAAACAAGGTAAAGAGAGACACAAGTGGATCACACCAAAAGCATCACAAAGCAAGGGATGAGAGAGGCATTGGATCACATAGAAAACCAGAGTCGATGTTGATTGTAGTGCCACAAGCACACACACAACAATGTGGTAGTTTGGGAAGAGACACTGGCACAGTGCAGCAACGAGTGGAGTCAGCTGATGCAGGGAGCGAGCGCGATCGGCTACTGGCGCGGTGTCGGCCGGCGCCCAGTCGACGAGCTTACCAAGCCAGTCACCGAGTGAAATGGTGGTGGAGCATCGCTCACTGGTCGCTCTCGGTCGGGTGTAGAGTCAGTGGCTGGAAAACAACGCCGCACGATTGTCTCCTGTGACATGCTTCGCTTCATCCATGAATCAACTCCCGATGACTCGTGTTCGTCGATGGAACTGGTGACACAAGTCCACCAAAGTGGGGGATGCTCCTTTCCGATAAGGCCTTCACTCAGACACACACTCACTAACATAACATTAGCGGATCACAACAAAAGGAAGCAGAGTTGACTCATTTACACGACTAAAGTGGCTATAAAAACCGACTCACAACAGTGATTGCAGCAGTGCGTCACACGGTATCACGTGAGCAACAATTAGTCAGTGTCTTCTCGGAAACAAATCACTTGGGCCAATGTTGCATGGTACGTGATTCTAGCAGAGTTGTTGATGAAACCTGTAAGGAGAATTGTAAAGACGAAATGGTCTAATAAAATGGAAGATTGTTGATTGGCGTGCCAAGGGTGACTATGCCCAGTGTGCACAAGTGACATGTGCTCAGCTTGACACGGACGACCGAAGAGCACTGCCACCAGTGGGCACAGTTCCCTCTCACTTATAGCCAACACAAGTTAGGCAGGCTGGTGAAGGTCATCAAGGCCACCGGGGGGTTGACACTTTCCAAGTGTGAACTGGGAGCACGTTGCGGGCCGAATAAGTGACCAATACAGCTAGAGTCACTGAGTAAACACTGCCCGGTGACCATCAGTTGCAACCAGTCGGTAGTTCGCTTTTGGTGGACTGGTGCACTCGATCAGTACTAACCGGGGGACGCCGAACTCAGTGGTCATCTGGTCTGGGGAGTCGGGTTGTGCTCGGGTAGGCAGATGGACGAGCACTGGGCCAATGCCAACTCGACACACTGTAGCTGAAGAGTGATCGCGAGAAGAGCCAGGAGCAAATCAAAACAGAGAAATCAAATCTCTATTAATTTTAATTCGCTTGGGGAGTTGGTAGAGAGCGGCGATAAAAACAGCACAAGGGGGAGAGACTGTTGCGAGTCGGGTACAGACCGACATGAGTGAGAAAGAGAGAGAGATAGAAGGCCAACGGGCACGGAGAGTATCAAGTGGCACCTTGCCCGTGCCAGTGAATTTTGGCTAGTGGGGCAGTCGGGGAGGTTAAGAGTGCTTGGCGTCCACAAGAAGAGACCGAAAGATCAGCCAACGGTTGCTCGCTTACTCGGACAGGGTCAGCCGGTCATGAGCGATGGTCGAGCGGTTGCTGAGGAGCAAACAAGCACTGAAGAGCAGTGATGCGATCTAGATCCGAAACAACGATGAGAGATGACGCTTGGGATGACCGTGAGCACTCCACACGCCCACGCCTCACCATCTAGGCACGGTGTGTGCCGTCTACCAATTCACTTGACAAGCGGAGACTGGCATGCCAAACGTTTCATACTGACCGCTGGCATAACGGGATTCAACCGAAATATTGTCCCGTCGAGCAATGAGTGACCCCAGGAAATGGCCAAAATTCGACTAATTGGCTCAATCAGTACAAGTGACGGCTTCCGGAGAGCGCGCAAGAACGAGAATTGCGAAAGACATAGTATAGTAGTCGGGTGGAGTGATGAATCGCGTTCGGCGGCTGGGTCGGATCATATTTCACACAGAGCGAGACTCACTGCCCATTTGCATCATTCACGCTGGTCGCTCACACATCATACAGTGAGAATAAAATAAAAGAGAAAAAGAGTGAGAGAGACTGGGCCACAGTGCTGACTGTGCTAACTGAAGTCTCTGGTGCAGATGCTAATCGAATTCAATTGCGACACACACGCGCTGACCAGTGACTCGATCCAGTGCCATATGTCGTGACGGTCGGTGGAGCGGACCGATTCACCATTCAGCCGACCTAGAGACTAGTTTATCGGTCGACCATAATTGCTGTCCACTGGCGGCAAAGTTTTGTTGTCACTCTCTGCTCGCCATAGTGCAAAGTGGTCCAAGGGGAGAGAGAGAGAGAGGCAGAATGACTTGCCCCTCACTCGTCTCCACCTACTACACCACCAAATGGGCTCTTTCTTGCAATGGCCATCAACTAGCCTAACGCATAGAGCACCTCATCAAGTAGTATTGCAAGCCGGATTAGAGGTAACTCAGGCGGCGCACAGACACACACATAAACATTTATCTAACCTCTTATTACAATTACAAACAATTCACTGACAAACAAAGAGGGAGAAAGAGAGAGACACTAAATGGGCTCACATTAATGGGGAGCATTACAAATACTTCCGAGCCATCCAATTTTCAAGCCATCTTTCTCCTTCTCACTTTTCCATTTCCAATTGACTCGACCGGTCTAATCAGCTCATCAAACAATTGATCATTTCAATCTCGATAACGTTTTAACGGTGCAAACTCACTTTTGATGATTAAACATATTCAAGCAACAGCTGTAAGTGCTACACACTCAACGTCTCTGTCAGTTCTCTGTCAGGTTTATTATTCAAATTTTAAATTTTAACAAATTAACCCATCAAGCAAACAGAAGTTGAAGATTGAACATAAAATTAGTTCCGTATCACGAACTGTTGTGCAGACATTGGCTTAACCCTCTACGTGAGAACATTGCTGGGCATTCAAATGTGGCATGTTGTGATGCAAATTCGATTTGACGAAGACAAACAAAACAACGAGAGAAGCCGCTTTTATGGCATCGACGCGCGCGATAGAAAAAACATGTCTTGTTGCTGCTCCCAATTGAGCAACCCAAATTCACGACGTTGGTATCGCCGCAATAACGCGCAACAGACAGACAAAAGCCAAAGTGGACCCGCGAAGTAATCGAGACAACAAACATACAAACTCTCTCTCTCTCCCCTCGACGTTGCAGCCTCCGGTGTTTGGCTCATTCGTTTTGTGTGCCACAAGCGAGACCGATATATTCAAATGAGATTGGATAGTCGAATAGTTTAGAGTGTTGAAAGCGAAAATAGCACAAGAGGGAGACATGCTGCGCAAGAACACACAAAAAAATGCATGACACACGCGGAACTGGTCGAGGACTGGCTCGCGTGGTGTCACTTGTGGCACCTGTCACATTGGCGCATTTCACTCTCAATCCACCCGGACAAGCCACTAACAGCACCCATCCGTACCCGATCCTCTCTCTCTCTCTCTCTCTCTCTCTCTCTCTCTCTCTCTCTCTCTCTCTCTCTCTCTCTCTCTTCAGTCGTTTTGAGCGTTTATACTTTTTATTAAAAGTAA